>WOXC01004833.1:0-5000 GCA_011680675.1 Gymnobelideus leadbeateri | reverse complement strand
ACTCATAGCCTGAGAAACTAAGAAACAGGAAGTCACAATGGGAAAAAAAGAAGCTGAGAAGGAGAAGGGGAAGGCAAAAAAGTCTATTTGAGCATACTATGCAGGGCAAGAACAACAAAATACACACGACAATATAGACTCTCTACCCATACCTGAGACCACAGAAGGAAACATGATCTGGTCTCAAGCCCAAATAGCATTCCTGGAGGAGCTTAAGAAAAATTTTAAAGACCAAATCAGGGAGGCAGTGACCAACTTGGAAAAACGTCTCAGTGAAGTAATTGGAGAAAATACCTCCCTAAAAAAGGAACTTCAAAAAATAACTGAAGACCGTAATTCGATAAAAATTAGAAACAATCAAACTGAAGCTCAGAACTCTATGATGCAGCAAGAGTCAATCAAACAAAACAAGACGATCAAAAAATTGCAAGAAAATGTAAAATATCTCACTGGAAAAATAACTGACCTAGAAAACAGATCCAGGAGAGACAACCTAAGAATTATTGGTCTACCAGAAAGCCATGATGAAAAAAGCAGCCTAGACAACATCCTCCAAGAGATTGTCAAAGAAAACTGTCCTGAGGTCCTGGAATCAGAAGATAAAATAACTATCAACAGAGTTCACCAGACTCCTCCTGAGAGAGATCCCAAACTGAAAACTCCAAGAAATATAGTAGCCAAATTCCAGAATTACAAGATTAAAGAAAAAATTCTACAAGCAGCCAAAAAGAAACAATTCAAATATCGAGGAACTACAGTTAGGATCACACAGGACCTAGCAGTTTCTACATTAAAAGAGCGGAGGGACTGGAATTTGATATTTCATAGGGCAAGAGAGCTAGGAATACAACCAAGGATTAACTACCCAGCAAAACTGAGCATAATCTTCCAGGCAAGGAGATGGTTGTTTAATGAAATAAGGGACTTCCAGATGTTCCTGATGAAAAAGCCAGAGCTCAATGGAAAATTTGATCTCCAATTACAAGACTCAAGAAAGACATAAAAAGGTAAGCAAGAGAAACACAGACTCACACATGCATAAGCGCACACACCCACACCCACAAACACACGCTCATTACTTGGGATGCAACAAGAGCAAAGTGTTCACATCCCTATATGTGGAGCTGATAACTGTCAATATTCAAAATATTTATGATTATCATGACCTTCAAAAGGGTTATACTTAGATAGAGGGTGTGGGTATGAATGCACTAACCTGATGTCTAAAAAAAACAAAACAAAACTATTAAGGGGATCAAAGAGACTGTAATGGTTAAAAGGAAAGGATTAGATAGGAAAAGGTAAAATATGCCATCTGAAGGGACATTAAAGCACACTATAGAAGAGGGGAAAGAAAGAGGGAGAGGAACATCATTTAAACACTATTCTCACTGGTTCTGGTTCAAAGAGGGATCAACTTAAATCAGTGAAGTTTAAGATTTTAATGTGAATAGACACATAAATTCATTAAATAGAGGAAAAGGAGGGAGGGAGAGGAGCAATGTTTGAAATTTACTCCCATTGGTTTGGAATCAAATGGGGAGTAATTCACTCTGATAAGTATAAAAACTTACTTCGTCCTATAGAAAGCAGAAGGGTAGGGGGGGGTGAAAAAGAGGAGACTAAAGGGGGGGATTAGAAGGGAGGGAAACAGTAATAAGGGGAGAGGGTAGGTTAAGAAGAGGGATCACTGGGTGGGAACACTGAGGGAGGGGGTGGCCAAAAGGGAAAACTTCAAGGAGGGGAAGGGAGAAGGAAGAAACAAAAACATAAACAGGGGAGGGAATAGGATGGAGGGGAAGAGACAGATAATCATTATTACTGTGAATGTGAATGGGATGAACTCTCCCATAAAACAGAGGCGGATAGCAGAATGGATTAAAAACCATAATCCTACAATATGCTGTCTACAAGAAACACATTTGAAACAAAGGGATAACCACAGGGTAAGGGTAAAAGGTTGGAGTAAAATTTATTATGCCTCAGCTAAAGTAAAAAAAGCAGGGGTAGCAATCCTTATCTCAGATAAAGCAAAAGCAAAAATAGATCTAATTAAAAGAGATAAGGAAGGAAACTATATCCTACTAAAAGGCACCATCGAGAATGAAGCAATATCACTACTTAATATATATGCACCAAGTGGTATAGCATCTAAATTCCTAGAGGAAAAGTTAAAGGAATTAAAGAAATACATAGCAAAACTATACTAGTGGGGGACCTTAATCTTCCCCTCTCTGAACTCGATAAATCTAACCTCAAAATAAACAAGAAAGAAGTTAAGGAGGTGAATAGAATCTTAGAGACTAGATATGATGGATCTCTGGAGAAAACTGAATGGGGATAAAAAAGAATTTACTTTCTTCTCAGCAGTGCATGGTACATACTCAAAAATAGACCATGTACTAGGGCATAAAAACCTCACAATCCAGTGCAGAAAGGCAGAAATATTAAGTGCATCATTCTCAGATCATGATGCAATAAAAATTATATGTAATAAAGGGCCATGGAAAGATAGACTAAAAACTAATTGGAAATTAAACAATTTAATCCTAAAAAATTGGTGGGTCAAACAAGAAATTATAGAAACAATCAATAATTTCATTCAAGGGAATGATAATAATGAGACAACATACCAAAATTTGTGGGATGCACTAAAGGCAGTTCTCAGGGGAAGTTTTATATCCCTGAGTACATACTTAATTAAAGCAGAGAGAAGGGAGGTCAATGAATTGGACATGCAATTGAAAAAGCTAGAAAAAGAACAAATTGAAGATCCCCAATTTAGTACTAAATTAGAAATATTGAAAACCAAAGGTGAGATTAATAAAATTGAAATTAAGAAAACCATTGAATTAATAAATAAAACTAAGAGCTGGTTTTATGAAAAAATCAACAAAATTAATAGACCCTTAGTCAATATGACAAAAAAAAAAGAAAGAAAACCAAATTATGAGTATCAAAAATAAAAAGGGTGAATCTACCTCCAATGAAGAGGAAATCAAAAAATAATGAGGAATTATTTTTCCCAATTGTATGCACATAAATATGATAATCTTAGTGAAATGGATGAATATTTACAAAATCACAAGTTGCCCAGATTAACTGAAAAGGAAGTGAATTACCTAAATAACCCCATCTCAGAAAAAGAAATCAAACAAGCCATCAAAGAACTCCCTAGGAAAAAATCTCCAGGGCCAGATGGGTTTACTAGTGAATTCTATCAAACATTTAAAGAACAATTGATTCCAATACTCTACAAACTATTTGGGAAAATTACTGAAGAAGGAGTCCTACCAAACTCTTTCTATGACACAAATATGGTACTGATTCCTAAATCAGGAAGAGATAAAACAGAGAAAGAAAATTATAGACCAATTTCCCTCATGAATTTAGATGCAAAAATTCTAAATAAAATATTAGCCAAAAGACTCCAACAACTTATCACAAAAATAATATACTCTGATCAGGTAGGATTCATTCCAGGAATGCAAGGATGGTTTAATATTAGGAAAACCGTCAGTATAATTGAGCACATCAACAATAAAACTAGCAGAAACCACATGATCATCTCAATAGATACAGAAAAGGCTTTTGACAAAGTAAAACACCCATTCCTATCAAAAACACTAGAAAGTATAGGAATAAATGGAGCCTTCCTCTAAATAGTTGATAGCATCTATTTAAAACCATCAGCAAGTATTATATGCAATGGGAATAAACTAGAAGCCTTTCCAATAAGATCAGGAGTGAAACAAGGGTGTCCACTATCACCCCTCTTATTCAATCTGGTACTAGAAACACTAGCAGTAGAAATTAGAGAAGAAAAAGAAATCAAAGGAATCAAATTAGGTAAAGAAGTGAACAAGCTATCACTCTTCGCAGATGATATGATGATATACTTAGAGAATCCTAGAGAATCAAGTAAAAAACTACTAGAGACAATAAATAAATTTGGCAAAGTTGCAGGATATAAAATAAACCCACACAAATCCTCAGCATTCCTGTACATCTCTAATGAAACTCAACAGCAAGAGATAGAAAGAGAAGTACCTTTTAAAGTCACTGTAGACATTATAAAATATTTGGGAATCTACTTGCCAAAACAAACCCAGAATCTATATGATCACAACTACAAAACACTTCTCACACAAATAAAAGCAGATCTAAATAGTTGGGAAAAATATCAATTGCTCATGGCTGGGTCGAGCTAATATAATAAAAATGACAATTTTACCCAAACTAAACTATATATTTAGTGCCATACCAATCAATTTACCAAAAAACTACTTTTTAGAGTTAGACAAAATAATAACAAAATTTATTTGGAAAAACAAAAGGTCTAGAATATCAAGGGAATTAATGAAAAGAAACACTAGGGAAGGTGGACTAGCTATGCCAGATCTTAATCTGTATTATACAGCAGCAGTCATCAAAACTGCTTGGTACTGGCAGAGGTGTAGAGGAGTGGATCAATGGAATAGATTAGGTGCAGGAGACCCAGCAGTTAATGAATATAGTAATCTATTGTTCAATAAACCCAAAGACCCCAGTTTTTGGGATAAGAATGCACTATTTGACAAAAACTGCTGGGAAAACTGGAATACAGTATGGCAGAAACTGGGCATAGACCATTATCTAATACCATATACCAAAATCAAGTCCAAATGGGTGCATGATCTAGGTGTAAAGGATGATACTGTAAGCAATTTGGGAAAGCAAGGAATAGTTTACCTGACAGATCTATGGAGAGGGGAAGACTTTAGGACCAAACAAGAATTAGAGAGCATTATAAAATGCAAAATGGATAATTTTGATTACATTAAATTGAAAAGCTTCTGTACAAACAAAGCCAATGTAACCAAGATCAAGAGGGAGGTGGGAAATTGGGAAAAAATTTTTACAACTTGTGTCTCTGATAAAGGACTCATCTCTAAAATTTATAGAGAATTGAGCCAAATCTATATGAATACAAGTCATTCCCCAATTGATAAGTGGTCAAG
>WOXC01004832.1:0-29758 GCA_011680675.1 Gymnobelideus leadbeateri | reverse complement strand
AGCAAGTTACTTAACCCCAATTGCTTAAAAAAAAAAAAAAAGAAATGGCAATGCTCTGTTTTGATAAAAGCTCATTCTTTTTTATTTTTCCCATTTCTCAGCTTTTAAAGTTGTTTCCATTCCACCCTGTCCTTTTTAAATTTTTAATCTTCTATTTGATAAAGACTTTTCCCTTTGTTCTAACAAAGTTGTATTTTGACTACATCCCCCCAAACATATTTGGAAATAGCTCGATGATCACTGATTGTCTAATTCATAAATATCATTTTCATTTTAAAATTATTTGTTGTCATTCTAATTCTAACTCTCTTCTTAAGGAAATTATTCATGATATATTGGGGTAGGGGGTCTATGTTTAGCTCACAAGTCTTTGACCACTTTCACATTGATATATATGTGTAGTTACACCAATAATGATGTATAGGACTAATTATCTAAATATTCTTTTAGAAAAATACATTATGTATTTGTGTATACAAATCACAAATACACACACAAATTATATATATATATATATATTTATGTATGTGTGTATATATATGTATGTATGTGTATTGTGTATATATATATGGAAAGAGAGAGAAAGGAGAGAGACAGAGACAGAGAGAGAGAGAGGCAGAGCCAGAGAGAGACAGAGAGACAGAGAGAGAATGTGATGGGAGAGACGAGGAGATGGTCTGGATCCACAGTTTCATTGACATGATACTAGGTAGTGCAGTGGATAAAATCCTAGACTAGAGATCAGGAGGACCTAATCCAGCTTCAGATACTTGCTAGTTGTATAAACCCAGGCGAGTCACTTATCCTCTGGCTTTCTCAGTTTCTTCAATGTGAAATGTAGGTAATAATAGCTCTTATTTCCAAGGGTTTCTTTGAGGATAGAATGAGATAATATTTATAAAAGTGCTTTTCAATTCTAAGGATTTAAATGTAAAACACTAGATATTATTATTTTGGATTAGAAACTCATTCAACACAGATGGATAACATGTCTATAATTTGAAATCTTAGAGATGTGCTTGACACCCCAAGAGTTTAGGAGAGTTGCCCTAAATCACATAACTAGTATGTGTCAGAGGTGGTATTTGAACTGTTATTCCTCACTCAAGGACTAGCTCACTAGCAACTATTACACACTACCTCTCTCTCATGTACAAGGTATATGCTGGAAATAAACATTTGCATGAGCTTTACTTGATTTCTGTATCAAGGAAAAGTGCTTTATAACACTCTGCTTTGTATTTCTCCATGATTCTGATTCCATCTTGAGTTCATAGCCTAAGACTTTATCTTAGAGCTTGGGTTTAAAGGAGGTGCTGGCTTGCTTCAAAACTAAGAAAGCTTCTTCTCTTTCTGGTGGGAGTTTCTCATCCAGACTAAGCAGTAATCCTAAAGCTTTATCAAGTTATTTACTAGTAGTTCAATTCTATAAGGATTTGCATGTGAATTGATAAATATGGGTGTTCCTTTCAGCAATGCAGATAGAAATTCTTCTGCAACTTAGTAGAAGGTTTTCATGAGTTGATGGGAATGGAAAATTCATAAACCAGTGGTCAACTTTTTCCTGATGAGATTTTCTCTGTGTGTGTATTCAGGCTGGTCTGTGGAGAATAGACGAACAGTTTATTGTAGTGCTGAATGGCATGAAGTGAAGGGCCCATAATCTGGCAATGAGAAAATGACTCTCGAAATGTTCTTGGACTACTTTAAGATGGAACACCAGCTGTAGATAACTATGTAGTCCCAAAGGATGCCCGTTCTCTTTCCCTTCACATTGACTGCTGAGCTCAAAAAGCTTCTGGACCAGTTGATGATGGAGGTGATAATGAGACATTAAATGAGATAATGTTTGTGAAATGCATAGCAAGCCTTTTAGTACTATACATATACATATATATATATATATAAAGTACTATTATATGTTGAGCTATATATTTAAACAGAAACTTGGGTGATATGTGGGGATGGGTATGCTCAAGCTGTGCTGTAAAGATGGCAGTAGCAAGGATGTAGAGATCCCATACTTGTGCCATGACACCATCCTTTGAATATTTAATCAGTCAACAAGTGTTTATTGCCTTCTACATGCCAGCCACTGATGAAGTGCTATAATGCTATACACCACCCCCACCCCCACCCTTCCCCATTTTATTAAGAGACAACTAAGTGGAGCAGTAACTAGAGCACTGGAGCTAAATTTAGGAAAATCTGAGTTCAAATCTGACCCCAGGTACTTACTAGCTGTATGAACCTAGGCAAGTCACTTAACCTCTGTCTGCCTCAGTTTCATAACCTATAAAATGGGGATAATAATAGCACCTACCTCCTTAGGTTGTTGTGAGGAGGAAATGAGATGTTATATGGTGCTCTGTAAGCCTTAAAGTGGTATCTGAATGCTAGCTACTATTATATCACATCATAATCTATCATCTCATATATTACATAGTTTTGTTGTCTCTTTCATCTTTTCCCTCACAGCTCTGGTCCAACTGGTCTGGCTCAGTGAATTCAGTATCTATTTCTCTCTCATGCTTCCCTCTCTTCCCCCACCCCCAAGTCTGCTTAATCATTGGTTCCAGCATTTACATGCCTGTTCTACACCTCCTGAGGTCCAAAGACATCCAATAACGACCAGGGAAACACAAGTTTGACTTCATGGTTCTTGGACATTTGGCCAATAGCTTGCTCATATTGCCCATATGGTCCTGCATTCCTAATTGATACCGTCTTGCCACCAATGCTCCTGCTGTTCCTGTCCATTGGACTGTTTATGTTTCTCCTCAAAGCAATACTTGTTCTCCAATAAGCACCTATATGTTGAGCCCACAGCATTATGGCAAAGAAAGTGCTTTCCTATTAGCTCATGCCTGCTATGGGCTAGATGGTTATGTGAAATTGAGTAATTGATTAACAGAAAAAACAATGGGCCTGTCTCACACCAACTAGATTCTTGAGTTCTCCCTGTTTTTACCTGTTGCCTACAGCTTCAGAATAAGAAGCAGCTAGTGACCTCATTAGGGCGATTGGCAGCAGCTGTTGGCTTTTTGCCCCATAGATTAATTGCTCTGTCTCCTTGATTATAGTTAACAGCATCAGAATCGGACTTTAGCAGAGGATTCTTTATTAATATTATTTTAAAATATAATTAACTTCATTAACTGATTCAGATTACTATATATGATGGGGCCTGAGGCACCTGAACAGTATTTACTAAAATTTGAGAATGAAATAAGCAGCATCTGCCTCTCAGGGTAAAGGAAGGCAAACCATAAGTAAACCCAAAATATAGATGATAATAATCTAAGTCACTCTCTTCTCCAAGAGGAATAGCAATATCAATAAAAATAGCAATGGTGATTACAGAGTAATTTTGGATCCAATTGGTTAAGTCCATGATATCTTGTGATTAGAAGAGTCAGACATATGGGGCAGCTAGGTGGCGCAGTGAGTAGAGTGTTGGCCCTGGAGTCAGAAGGACCAGAATTCGGTTCCAGCCTCAGACACTTAACGCACACACAACCAAAAACCTAGCTGTGTGACCTTGGGCAAGTTACTTAACCCCCATTGCCCTCCAAAAAAAAGAAGGGTCAGACAAAAATAAAACCATGTCATATTAGGATGAGATCCAATAAATGGTTAAAGGAAAAGATTACTCCAAATCCAAAATGAAAACCAAAACTAACCTCACAAATAACAAAAATTACAAAATTGACAAAAGGTGGAAATAGTCGATGTTGGTGAGGCTTAGGCTAGGCATACTAATACACTGTTGATGGAGTTATAAATTGGTCTGACCATTCTGGAAAAGAAATTAGAATATTTTTTTAATGACTAAAATTTTTAGACTCTGACTTAGAGATTCCATTGCTTATATATTCCTGTGGAAGTCAAAGACCAACAAAACGTTTTCATGAGAACAAAAATATTTGTTAGAACAAACTTTGTAGTACCAATACATTGGAAAAAAAGCAGGAACCCCTCAGTTTTGGATGGTTAAACAAACTGTGCTATATGAATGGAATGGAATATTATTGTGTCAAAGGAAATATTGTACTCGAATAATTCCACAAAACATAAGAAGATCCATAATGAGCTGATTCAGAGTCAAGTAAGCTGAATCGGGGAGGAAAATACACACACTCATATAATACATACATCCATACATATGCATATACATATACATACACAAATACATATATTTATGACAGTGATGGAAATAGAAAGAATAAAACAAGACAGACCTTTCTAAAATTATAATCAAGCTTAGCCCCACACAAAAGATGAAAAAATATACTCACTTCCTTTCACTGGAGAATTTGGGGGCTCTGGGTTTGGGATTTTGCATATGTCATCAGAAGCATTCAATATTATTAATTTTATTTTAATTTTTTTCTTTTTTAATCTTTGTTACAAGGCAAGATTCACAGGGGAGGTGGGCAGGGGAGGGCATATTCAGAGATGAATGGGTTGTAAAAAGAAAAGGCCTCAATAAAACTTAAAAATAAAGTCCCTCATGGATGCACACATGCACAAACACACACACACACACACACACACACACACACACATACACACCATATATGCACATGCGCGTGCATGCACCAGGCAGAAATGAGGACACACTGTGGGGAGGAAACATAGAATAATTTGCTGCTTGTGAAGTTATGATTTGTTCCATTTATTTATTTATTCATTCATTCATTCATTCATTCATTCATTTGCTTTTTAGAGGGCATTTGGGATTAAGTGACTTGCCCAAGGTCACTTGGCTAGTTTTTTGTGTTAAGTCTGAGGCCAATCCGAACCCAGGTCCTCCTTCCTCCAGGGCTGGTGCTCTATTCACTGTGCCACCTAGCTGCCCCTGTTCCACTCATTTCTAGAAAACAATTTGTAATTATAAAAGACAAAACTTGTTAAACTGTTCATATCCTTTGATCCAACAATCCCATTACTGGGTTCATATCTCTAAGGAGGTTAATGATAGCAAAAAAAAAGAATAATCCATGAGTAGAAGCTTATTTACGGCAGGAATTCAGAGAAGATAGAGGTCAACATACCCTTAAATAGTCTAGGAAGCTTCATGACCCAAATGTGCAGTAAGGACATTCCAGGCAGAAGGAAAAACATAGGCAAAAGCAATCATGGTTTCTCATCATGAACTTAAGAGAAATAGGGTTAAATAAAAGCAAATATAGGAGTCAGTGCTCTCTCCACTGAGCTGCTTCCGGCTGAAGCTGAATGACCCATAATTGTGTCCAAATCTCTATACTTGCCTTTCCAGGCTAATTTGGCCTCAATCTCCTGATCAACCATATTTCTCTTAAGTTCATGACAGGAAACCATGATTGTCTTTGCTTTTACCAATTTCTTCTTTTCTCATTTTTCCTTAACCTCTTGTAGTAAGATTTGTCTTGGTTCATGAACTCTTATTTAGGTTTCTGTTTGTTGTTGCTCTTCCTTCTTTCTCAAGGAAAGCATAAGGATGAAATGTTGATTTGTAAGTGAATCGGATTTAAGTGAGGCAGAACTGGGCAAAGTTATCAGCCTCACTCTCTCCTCCAAAGCAATTGGAGTCCAGTGGCAAGAAAAAGTCACTTTTGGTTTGACTCTTATACTGAAAGCAAGTGAGGAAGACCTGAGTTCAAATCTAGCCTCAGACACTTACTAGCTGTATGACCCTGGATAAGTCACTTACCTCTGTTTTGCCTTAATCTGATGGAGAAAGAAATGTCAAACCACTCCAGTATGTTTTCTAAGAAAACCCCATGGACATTATTGGAATGCTGTGGTCCATAGGGTCACTAAGAGTTGAACTAAACCATTGAACAACAAAAAGTTTCAATTATAAGATGACAATGGTGTTTTAGAATATGAACAGAATAAAGATCGAGTTAGAAGGGTATCGAGAGAATGGTGCTTTCTTGTGGGACAGAATAAAGCCCCCAGTAACTAAAAGCAGTGATTAATAAAAGGCAGCAATCAAGTGGAGGCAAAGCTCATCATGCCTTCTGTGTCAGATCTATTCCCTTGTGACCTGCAGAGGACATGGGAGGCATCACTTGAGAGATGAAAGCAACACTTCCCCAATACAACTTCACCCAATTCCTTTGCTGCTTGATAAATTAGAGGAATATTTGGAGTGTGAAAAGAACCAAGTTCACTAGTTACTCCTTCTTTGCCTTAGCCAGGGGCTAATTTCTACCATCACTTCAAGACAGATTTAAGGCTTCCCTCATAGGTTCAAGGCACCTAACAGCTTTAGGCAGGTGAATGTTCTCAGAAGCCCAAGGCACAACCCAGCTGCTCCTCCTTTGCCAGAATTCTAGAATATAACAGTATTTGTTCAGTTTAGTATCTCTTTCCTCAGCTATTCCCCAGAGAAGAGCAATAGAGCACAGGAACAAATATAGCATGGGCTACTTCAAATTATTCCCTTTCTCAATGAATTTCAATAACTCCCTATTACGTTTAGGATGAAATATAAATCTTTCACATTTAAGATCTTTATAGCCTGGCCCCCATCTACCTTGCCAATCTTTTTGCATGTTACTCACTGCTTCTTGTCCTCTGGTGGGGCCAATGGGTATTTTTACTGCTCTTCACATAGGACACTCAGTTTTGATCTGTATGTTTTTACTCTAGCTATCCTCCATACCCAGAATATATTCTTTCTCCTTGCCTCCATTTCTGAGGATCCAAGGTCTCCTTCCATACTTAGCTCAAGCACCACATTCTACATGAGGAGTAAATGTACCATGAGGTCCTCAGAGGAAAAGATGAAAATCTTCCCTTGACTTCATAGGGTTTCTTTTTGGAGTAAGTTTCACAATGTTCAAATAACATTGAATTCCAGCTAAAAGTTTAAGCATTCAATACAGTCATAGGGTACATATTTTTCCCTTCCATACTATCCTATTTCTGCTTTCTCAGCTTCTCTTGCAGTAGCTGTGACTGGTCTCTCCATTTTTCTTATCCTGGTTGTAGCCCTTTTATTCTGCAGGTTTCCTCCTCTATCAGTCTCATTTTATTTCTGTTTGCTCTTTCCTTTTTTTTCTTTTCTCTTTTTGCTGTAGCCTCAGGGCTTTTCTCCCTTTAACCCCCTCCCCTCCAGCTTGGGACTTCTCCTGTTTTATCTTCTAATATGCTTTGTACTCCTTCCAAGGCATTTCCAAGGTTCTCTCCTTCAGTCTCTTGCCCTTCATTTTAGTAACCAGCCTTCTACTGAAAACTGGGCCATTTTATGTGCCATGGACCCATGTGAGAGATAAAATTGGTAAAAGAACTTCTTTGCAAGGAGAGACATCTGTGGTCCCTAAAACTCTTCAGAAAAGAGACAGTTCAGAAGACTTTGAAAGCTACAGAACTTCAGAGGAACCCATATTTTCCTAATTTCAGGCTTGCCTTCCTAGAGACCTCTGAGACTTCCCCTTTGGATGAGAATGGAGATTTTCATTGAGTTGTGACCTTATCTTGCTCCCATCTAAAGATTTCAGTCACTCTTCTGTAATTTTTTTTTGAGGGTTATAGTCTAATCTGCATAACTTCTTTAAATTTGCTTAGATAAATGCATTCAGCCACTACTTGCTTTGTAATGATCTTTGTGTAAGTAGCAATTAATAGGAAGGGACCAAGCCATGGGTCCAAGCTAGGGGCTTCCTTCTTTCTTTAGAGCAAGCAGAAAAACAACTTTATTTTGAACTTCTCCAAACATTCATACCTCTGGTCCAGCAATATGCAAGATTAACAGATATAAACTTAGCCTTACGTCCCTCTTCAGAAGAAGCAAGTGATTAGCTACATTTTATCTATTGCTCTCTTTGAGGTGGAAATCACTATCTCTCTTGGAGAGGGGTGCATCAGATTCCAGTTGTCTATCCAAGCTGCACATCTATACATTTAGACAACTCACATGGAACACCTATCTTCTATGGGCACAAATATCTACTTACATGTGCTTCCATCTTTGCTACTTTGCATCATCAGATTTTTTTAACCCTTAGATTTCTGCTACTACCCTGCTCCCCATGATGTGCTTTTGCTCAGGGGCTGAGGGTTCCTAAAAAGCAGACCCAGACTTTCCTTAGTCTTCCTATTGAAGTTCATATTCACAGGATCTACTCCTAGGCAAGGTAGAAGAATATTAATCTAATCTTTTCTATCTGAACTTCATTTTGGGGTACAAGAAGTCTTTCCCTCCTGTGACCTTGAACTTGAATTCCTATTGTCATGAAGGAAACATAGAGACTATATCATTTTAAGGTTGTTCTGAAGGAATGACATTGCAGAGGTATTCCACTGAGATGGAGGAAGTACTGTTTGATTCAGTGAGCCAGTATTTTGGGTCCCAACACTATAAGATATGGAGTCAGCCCATGATGACTGTGCTCTGGGGACCTGAAGACTCCACCTGACCTCTAGTGAAACTTCCCATTGTTTTTTGTTTGTTTGTTTGATGTTTTTGTGTTTGTTTCGTTTTGTTTCACAGATTTCTGGTTTACTTCATCTGGAGTCCAGTCCCCAAAATGCTGGTATACTTAATACCTCCAGTGTCTATATCAGAAGGACTGCCAATGGCATGTACTAGTGCCCTCACTGGGTAGCTGCATGGGATCTTAATCAGTCTCCCCATTCATAAACTATGAGATTGACTTTCATTTTTCCCATAACATTGGTACACAGGGAGATAATTGGTTCCTCCAGAACCACAGGGATTGGAGACACAGGAAACATGACCTGTGCCAGGTGATTTTGTTGATTGGTTAGCATCAAAATGAACATCTGGAAGGCATGGAGATGGGAGATGGACTGTCAAGTTTGGGGAGCAGCTGGTAGGGCAATTTTACTGGAACAAAGAATATGGGAGGGGAAATAATGTGAAAAGGAGTTTGGAAAGATAGATTGAAGCCAGATTGTGGAAGGATTTAAATGCCAGCCTGAAGAATTTGTATTTTATCCTAAGGGCTACTCTGGAATCCCTTGTTCCCTTGTCCTATCACTGTTCATGCTTTGCCAAACCCTATCACTGGCTTATTCCCACCATCTGTCTCCTCTGTGTCTGCTGGAATGATGCTGAATGCAACTCAAGGAAGTCACACAAACTTGCCATGCCTCCCCTTCTCTACCCTTTCAGCTGAAGATATCCCATTTTAGTTTACTGGGAAAATAGAAATCATTCATCTCAAGATTTCTCTTCCTCTTCACTGCATCTTATTAGCCCTTGACATGATCCTCCATTCTTATTTTTTATTCCAGTCTCTGATGATGAGGTGGCCCCTTTTCTACCCAAGACAATCATATTACCATGTCCTTATCCCATCCCCTCCAACAGATTGCCCCATAATCATCCCCTTTTCAATTTCTCTCTATCAACTGGATCCTACCATTTTGCTTTCAAACATATCCAATTCTCTACCATCTTTAAAAATAAAAACAAAGAAAAACTTTCACTAGACCCTACTGTCCCCTTTAGTTATTGTCCTATATCTGTCTTTCCTTTCTTGATCGAACTCACAGAAAAAGCTGTTCTCAATTTTTGTATCTTACTCCCTCTCAATCCCTTTCAGTACACCTTCTTACCTCATCACTCAATTGAAATTGTGACCCCAAAGCTACTGATGGTTGCAAAATTACAAAATCTCTTGTTCTTTTCTCAGTTTTCATCCTTTTTGAACTATATGCAACATTTAATATGGTTCTTCATTTCTCCTGGATATTTTCTTCCCTCTAGGGTCTTGTTTTTCCCTCTCTCTCCTTCTAGTCATCTGACTATTCCTTCTTAGTCTCTTTTAACCTGTCAACATCTATATCATCCCCCCCAAGGGTGCATGTCCCCCAAGGATCTTCCCTAGCCATCTTTTTCTTCTTTCTCTATGCTCTCACATGATGTCTTTCTCAGTTTCCATGGATTTCATTATGAATTCTCTAAAGGGAACTCCTGGATCTATATATCCAGCCCTAATCTTTCTCCTGAGCTTCATTCCTATATCACCCACTGCCTATTAGACATGTCCCTCAGGGATGTTTCAAACTCAACATACCTAAATTATCTTTCCGTTACCTTTACTGTAACTTCCTTAATTATATTGATAGCATTACCAAACTTCTAGTAATCTAGATAAGCAACCTTGGTGTCATCATCAAACCCTCACTCTTCTCTCATCACACATATTCAATCTATTGGCAAATTTTCTTACTTCTACCCCAAAAGAATTTCTTGAATCTGTCTCCTTCCCTCCATCCACACAACTGATTTAGACTCTTGCTTGGACAATAGCCTTTTAACTGGTCTTCCTGATTTGATTTCCCTTGCCCGTCCAATCTGTCCTTCACAAATCAACCAAGTGGCTTTCCTAAAGTACAAGTCTGATCAAATCACTCCCTTTCTCTATTAATTTTTGTAGTTTCCTATTACCTTTAGGATTCAATATAAATTCTTGTTTGGGCATTTGAAACTCTTTATAATGTAGCTCCCAACGTACCTTTCCATACTTGTTACATTATTCCTTTTTTCTTGTCCTCTGGCCAGGCAAACTGGCATTTTTACTATTCCTCACATAGGACACTCCATTTCCTGTCTATATGTTTTCACTTTTGCTGTCCCCTACACCCAAAACATACTCTCTCCTTACCTCTATATCTATGGATCCCTAGTCTCCTTTGATACTCAGCTCAAGTACCACCTTCTACATGAGATCTTTTCTGATCCCTCCCCTAACCTTTCCCATCCCCAAATTATCTCATAACTATTTTGTATCTACCCGTGTAACTAGGGCATGGCATTATCCTTTCAATCATGACATCTTCCCCTCCTCCCTCCTACCCCCTTCTCTAAGTAGTTCACTGTCTCCAGCTTCCTGCTCATCCCTGACCTGTACCACTTCACCATGTAAGGGTGGTTCCTTAAAGGGGCAGTCACACTGCTATAATTCTCTCTGTTCTCCCAGAGATCATCCTGGTATGTGGCACATTTACAATAGCAGTTAGCACAGTGCCTACATGTAGTAAGCACTTACTTCACATTATTCCCCTCTATTATACTCTGATACAGACAAATTGGCCAACTTACTGTTTTCCTCATACATAGCATTTCATCTCCCATCTTTATGTCTTTGCACAGGTGATATGCTAATTAGCTCTGTGTTATGAGATAGCCATTTAGCATGATAGATAGAACCCTGAGCCTGGCATCTAGAAGATTTGAGTTCAAATTTGGCTTCAGATATTTCCTAGCTGTGTTACCTGGGGTAATTAATTTAACCAAGATTTGCCTCCCCTCCTCTTCTATAAAATGTAGATTAAAAATGGCACCTACTTCCCAGGATTGCTGTTAGGATAAAAAAAATATGTATAATATTTGTAAAGTACTTTGCAAACCTTAAAGTGCTCTATCAACGTTAATTGTTGTAGGCTTTTCCCCATATGTACTCCTTCCTCACTTTCCTCCCATAGAACCCCTAATTTCCCCCATATCTCAGGACAAGGACTGCCATCTACATGAGGCCTCAGTTCTGAGTGCATTCACTCATTTGTATTAATTTTGTTTATATTTTGTAATTACTCATCCTTTAATGTTGTTACCTTCCAAAGGAATGTAAGTTCATTAAAGGATAGGGACAGTTTCATTTTTGTTTTTGTGCCTGGCATGTAGTATGGGGGTAGGGAGATACCCTTTACTACAAAAGAAACCTATCATTTGAGTTAATGAATTGAATGAATATATTTTGGACACTTTTAATTGCTGTATGAATGTCAGCTACTGTTATTATAGTTTCTTCTGGTTATAGAACCTTTCTGTGAGCCCATGTCCCTTATTGGTAAGCTGTCTGTTGGTTAGCTTTTCTTTCTTTGTAGGCCTCTAGTTACTGTGCTGCGAGGCCATTTTTATTTTATTAAATGTCTTTGTATCCAATATCTGGTAATTGAGAGGGAAAGATAGAGAATGGAATCAGGCATTATTGGACTAAAGAAACATATTCCTGAAATACCAATCCAACATCCACTGGCTGCATGGGGGATTAAAACTAGGGATAAAATAAATGAAGCCGCTCCGACACATTTTATGTTAGAGAGATTTTCTAGGGTTGTCTCGGTTTGAAGTCACAGCCCCATCAGCGCCTCATCCAGGAGTCAGTTGGGTGGCTCTATGATCCCTTCTGCACATGCTCGAGCACACACATACACACACACACACACACACACACACACACACACACACACACACACACACACAAACCTTCTTAGTAAAGCTGAGCTTCAGGCAAACAGCTGGGATGCTGGTGAACTGGCTGCATGCCAAGACTTTGTTTAGGTTAGTTTCTGAGTGTGGATTAATGTTCCGGGGAGCAACATTCAATAACATGCCATCAGCCTTTGAAACTGATTTCATAATTTAGAAGAGGGGTGTCTCTGCCCCTGCAATCCATAGTGGGGGCATCACACTTATGAAATAGAAGACCGTCAAATAAATCAAGGGACCGGACCATTAGAGATTCCACAGGTGCCATCCAGGATGCGGGAGCTCTATCACATTAATGCTGGCCCTTAGTCAAGATGTGAGGAGAGGGTCTGGAAGATTAATTTTTTTGAACTTTGACACGTGGATATTAGTCTGCATTAAGAAAGCTCTGGGGAGAAAGTACCACATGTTTCCAGGAAAAAGGGAGTGAGTGGGAGGGTGGTTTTGGCAAAAGTCATCATTGAATAGTATGTCCTCCTCACTGGAGTGCTTTATGGTTAAATATTAGAAGCATGTTGACACCATTGATGCCCTTTTAAAGATCCATGCCAGCTTTCATTATAATTCGGGTTTTCCCTGGTGAATGACTTTCTAAAAAGTTTGCTTTGGAGGCTATCGGTTTTACAACCCCCAGGGGATTTTTTCTGAAAGCTGAGCTAATGTGGTTCCTTTTCCTTCCAAGTTAAAATGAATAAGAATGGAACAATGTATTCACTATATGCTGGTGTTTATTTTAAAATTTTCTTTAAAACTGGGAAAGGAAAATAAACTAGAAAAATCTAAGGAGTTTGATATTTCACAAAATTGTATAAAATTATATTGCTGATAGCTCATATAGGTGACTGCAGATGAAAAAGTAAAATTCAGAATTGCAACATATATGTGTATATGTGTATATATGCATACAATTTAATTTTAATAACTTTAAACCCAATGAAGACTTTTGAGACACCCTAGACATATGTATATTTACATAGATGCACATATAGATATGTGTATGTACACGAGTGTGTTCTTCCACCAAGGTACTCGTACTCACAGTGTGGGGATCAAAGGGGTGGCAATAACTTCTCTCCCACCAGGTTCTATGACTAACCCTGAAAAGCTGGGGGCTTCATTTTCTTCAAAACAGTGGTTCTACCCTTGTTGTGACATTGTGCAAGTGTGCACACACTGTCCCTGGAGAAAGGGAGCTCTAACCTAAAAGACAATATGAGTGCCTCAGCAAACTTATGTACACAACAAGTAGCCAAAGCTTCATGGAGCCCTCCCAAACTTCCCCTTAGGTGGAGCTATCTGCGGGCCGGGACATTTGCTGCTGGACCTGTCATTCAGTGGGATGAGTAGTTTCTCTGCTGAGCCAGGAACTCTGCTGGGTTCGCTTCTACAGGGCATGGTTGCTGCTGAGCTAAGCTGCTAGGTAATCAAGTTTTTTCTACCTTGCAAGGCCCACAGGTGGCTGTTGTTTGGGCACCCCCCACCCCCTGTGGCAACTGCTACCACATCTGGGTGGACTTTATTTGCTAGTGGGGCCTCAGAAAGGACCTCATTTTCCCAAGCTCACATAGTCACCTGGGCACTCCCTTCTCAGAGTATTTATTCATCCAAGGCCAAGAAAAAAAAAATAAACATGAGAGGGAAAGCCATATGCTCACTTACATCTGGCATCTGGGTGAGAGAACTAGGCAGCTGCACCCCCTAACCTAGCAGCTCCAAGTAATGCTTCCCTTTAGAAGTCACTGGGGAAGAAGCTGAGAGATGGGCAGCCTGAACTTTTGTATGTATATTCAGGCTCACTCACTACTTGGACTCTTATGAGTTTTTCTGGCTCTGCAATCCATTAGAAGTCTTCATCATCACATAGCAAGTATTAATAAATGCTTACCGACTGGCTGGCTAGCTCAGCAAGGCTGAGCAATATTGGTCAAAAACTAACACAATAAATTTTCACTTTGTTGGACTGGAAGTAGGCAGACACTATCCATACACACTCAGGACCATCTCATCATCACAAATCCACAGATAAATCCACAGATTTAAAACTGAAATAACAGATTAAATATTTAAAATTCACACGTTAAATGAAAATTTAAATTCACAGTATAAAATGAAGCTGTTTAAAATTTATGGACTTTTATTTGAGTGTAATTTTTTTAATATCTTATGAACCCTATACTAAAGTCATATTCTGATATCTCATTATAGTGGGAAAGACACCTTGGGGCTTTAAAGGTTATGCTAGAAACATGTCAACTTTGGCAAGAACTTTGATTAGGCAGCTACCTGGTACAATAGAGAGAGTACCAGGCCTGGACTCAGGAAGACCTGAGTTCAAATGTGACTTCAGACGTAACTAGCTTTGTGACTGTAGTGGAGGAGGGGTATCAGGTAATCTCTGCTTCATTTTCCTCACCTTTAAAATGAGGATTAATAATAGTATCTACCTCCCAGGATTGTTGTGAGGATAAAATGAGGTAATAATTTGCAAAGCACTTTCTACAGTGTCTGGCACATAGTAAGTGCTAAATAAATGTTTGTTAAAATTTAAAAGTCCTGTTAAATTGGAAAAGTGTGAGGGATGGACCCAGTCCAGTGATAGACTACATGTCATAGATGAAAGATTCATAGGATTTAAACCTCGGAGGGACCTTCGAAGTCATCTAATTTTAATGACACATTGTGTAGATGAGTGAATAATGAAAAAGTATATATTAAAAAGACTTCTTAGATGCTCAGTGCTGGGCAATGAATACTTGGAAAAGGATATATTAAGTACTTACTATGTAATAAGTGTTGGGGCTACAAATACAAAATTGATGATAGTTTCAGCCTTGGAGATGCTCATATTCTCATAGAAGGAGAGGGGTGGCTAAGAGCGGGTTATTTAAGTTCTGAGAGGTACAGGAATGGTGAGTAAGTTAGCATATCTTTTCCAAGAGCAATGGCAGTAGTCCTGATTAGAACTGGAAGGGGAGGGAAGGGACACTGATAGGGAAAAGCCAGCTCCATTTGCCTTACTCTGTGGCAAAGTGACTGCCCTGGAGAGTAAAGATGAGGAAACTAAGGTCCCATAAGTTGCCCTCCTTACTAGAGGTGAAGAAGTTGTAATGGGAATGGGAATCTGAAGATCTTCCCTGCCCCTTAATAAGCCTAAGGTAAATTGAAAACTTTCCCTGCTTTGAAGATTTATCCTGCCCTCTAATAGGCTGGATGTAGTCACATGGAGCCTGTGGTAGGATGAATTTGCTGAAGAGTAGAGCAGAGACCACAGGAAGATGGGAGGCAGAGCTGCTAGACTGGAGGTAGGAGAGGACGCATCCAAGGGAGACAGGCTTTTGAGTAAATGTTGGTTTGGGAAAGGCTAAAGAATGCTGTGGCTCTCTGTGCTATTATGGTTTATTAATTTCTTTGCTACTATGATGGAATCAGCTTACTGGTTTTGCGATTCAGTTTCTGGTGTTGTTATAGGAATGGGAATTTAAGATCTTCCCTGCCCCTAGGCCCTTTGATAGGCTTAAGTGACTCTGAGAACATTCCTTGATTTGAAAATATACTCTGCCCCCTAATAGGCTGAATGTGGTCACATGGAGCCTGTGGTGGGAGGCTTGTTTTTACTTTCTGATTGTGCAGTGGGTCAAGAGGGTTGTAACATTCTCTGAGCCAGGAGAAGCCTATATATACCCTGATGTAAGATTTTGTTTTGGGGCTCACTTTGAGAAGAGTTGTATGATTTGACCAGATGAGACTCTGGGCAGCTGTTTGAGCCCCCCGGCTTTGAAAAATCCAGATGTTGATGCTTCCCTCCCTGGTAACTGACTAGGTATGGATATAATGGTCAGACAGTTGGAGGCCTGTCTGCTGATCTGTTTCTCTGTATTTGTTCTCTGTATTCTCTGAACTTCAGGGTGCTGACCTTTTCCCCCTGAACTAGGTAAATTACATATGTTTAATTAAAGCAAGATTGTTAACCCATTTTGAGTTGCTTTCCTTTAGAAAAGCAGATCTAAGAACCTGAGTTGGCAGCCACCCTGGGCATTCTGGGATGCTTGCTGCTACAGGTGTTTGAATAAATGTTTTGCTTCTGTCTTCTATATGGAGAGTCTATTATATTTTATGATTGAGCACTATGCAGGCATATTTATAGTGACCATTGTTGCTGTGAATATTGCATTGGGGCTACAGAAGCAGAGCTTAGATTTGAGTAAATGTGCTTTGACTCCAAATCCAAAACTCTTTTCATTATATCACATTGTGGTTAGAAGACCAGCCTACTACAGCCAGAGTTGCAATAATTCCCTGTCTTCTAGAAAGTAAGCTCCTTTAGGTAAGGAATTGTTTTGTTTTCTTTTTTGTTTCCCAGACCATACATAGTACTTTGCCCTTAGCAGGCACTCAGTAAATTCTTTTTTTTTTTTTTGGAGGGCAATTGGCATTAAGTAACTTGCCCAAGGTCACACGGCTAGGTTTTTTGTTTGTGCGTGCGTTAAGTGTCTGAGGCTGGAACCGAATTCGGGTCCTTCTGACTCCAGGGCCGACGCTCTACTCACTGCGCCACCTAGCCCCCCCCCCCCCCACTCAATAAATTCTTGTTGAATTGAATCATTACAAGTTAAATGACCATGATATTTTGGGAGTCCATAGTTACTCAATAAATCATTTACTAAGGTATAGAGGGGTTAGGACTTAGGCCATTGGAGGAATACCCACAGTGTTTGAAGCTAAGTCACAAGATATTTTGTATGGTGGAATAACCTACACTCATGTGAAGAAATTCAGGATCTGGGCTGGAACAGAAAGAGAAAGGGGTTAAGTATAGTGAAAAGAATTTGTAGATGTTCATTGGAAGCAGAAACAGAAACAATGTTATGATGGGATTGCAGATTTGGGGCTGAAAAGGAGGAACATGTATATTTAGTTCAAATTCCCCATTGTATAGATGAAACAGACCATACTTTGCATATAACATGGTGCCTCAAACACAGAAAAAGCTCAGTAACTGCTTGTTTCCTGACAGTAGGAGAGCTAGGATACAAACTCAGGCCTTTGGACTCCCAAATCCAGCCTTCTTTCCATGTCTAGACCCATATGGGCAGAAAGGGAACATCAGGGACAAGATTCATAAGCTTTGAATAGAGTCATGATATGAGTGATGTTATGTGGAAGCTGGCGGTGGGTTTCAATTATTTAATCGTCTGTTGGAATTCTATCTTTGCTTGAAGTAGCTCAGCTAATAACGTCTTGGTTTTTTTTTTAATGATTTCATTCTTCCAAATATGGAGAAACCAACAGAAGAAATTCTATTTTGGATCTGATTCTTATCAATAGGGAGGAACAAATGACTAGGGTGGAAATGATGAAAACCTTGGAGACCACTCCATCTTAGAACCTGTGAAGAGGAGAGGAAAGTTGGGTATGGTCTGACATGGCCCTAGAGTTTGAGAGAGCAGCTTTCATAAGGTGAAACTCAGTATCTTTAACTGAACTCATCATCTTTTCCCCTGAATTCTCCTCCTTCTCTATTACTGTAGAGAGCAACATCCTCCCAGTCCGTCAGGCTCACAACCTAGGAGTCATCCTGTGGACTCCTCACTATCTCTCATCCCCCATGTCCAATCTGTTGCCAACATTTGTTGATTCTAGCTTTGGAACATCTCTTAAATATGCCCCGTTCTTTCCTCTGATACTGCTACCACTTGAGTACAGGCCTTCAGCATCTCATACCTGGACTATTGCAGTAGCCTGAGGTAGGTCTGCCTACCTCAAGTTTCTCCCCACTCTAATCTATCTTCCATTCATCTACCAAAGTGATTTTCCTAGAATTCAGGTCTACTTATATTACCCCCTACTCAATAAACTCCAGGGGCTACCTATTGCCTCCAGGATCAAATACAAAATGCTCTGTTTGGTATTCAAAGTCATTGAGAACCATCATCCTTCTACTTTTCCAGTCTTTTTACACTTCACTCCCCACCACGAACTCTTCAGTTCAGGGACACTGACCACCTGGTTATTCCACAAACAAGACACTATATCTCTTGGTTCCAGGTATTTTTCTCTGGTTATCCCCCATGCCTGGAATGCTCTCCCTCCTCAGCTCCTTGACTTCTTTTAAATCCCAACTAAAATTTTATCTTTATTCTCAAATCCTGCTTAATTTGAGTGTTTTCCCTTGGTTGATTATTTCCTATTTATTCTGTAAAAAGCTTTCGTTGTTAATATTTGCATGCTGTCTCTCCCATTAGATTGTGAACTCCTTGAGGGCAGGGACTGTCTTTTGACTCTTTTTTGTATCCCTAGAACTTAGGATAGTGCCTGAAACATTCTGTTTTATGGGCACTTGTTTTATTAGGCACTTAGTTTTCTTGATTGCTTGATAAAGTTCAGATAAAGAGAAAGTGAGATCCTATGGCCTAAGTTTTTTTACAGAGGAAATCAGTATAGTAGGTAACATTTATACAGCTTTTATCATTTGCAAAGTTCTTTCTATGTCATCTCATTTGATCTTTATAATACCCATATAGCATAGGGGTTCTATCTCCATTTTACAGACAAGGAAACTGAGATTGAGTACAACTTACCAGAGTCACACAGCTAATAAGTGTATGTAGTAGGATTTGAACTCATTTCCTCCAGATTTCAAATCCAGTGCTTTTATCCACAGGATCAATGGTAGCTTCCTCAAAACAGTCAAATGTGTGTGTGGGAAACTCTCAGTGATAAAATTCTGAAAATACAGAAGTCAATAATTCTGATGGAGAAGAAAAAGAGGAGCTGTGATAGGAGACTAAAGTGCATCTACAATGAATATGGTGTCCAAGAAAGAAAGATCCAGGAGTAGGAATCAAGGGCCAGTAGTAGGGGATCAATACAAAAGGCTCACACAATCTGGTAAGGATAATTTAAAGGGAGCTAAAGCTCTGAATGAACTGAGGTTGGCATGCAGTTAGTTGTACCAGGGAAAAGAAGAAACTCAAATAAGGGATCAGATCACTGCTCCAGGTAGAGAGACATACAATGATAATGAACAGTGGAAAAGGTGAATGCACTCAATTCTTGTGTTGCATTTTTTGCTCTGCCAAATAGAATTATCTCTGGATTGGAAGAGTAGTAGACTACAAACTCAACATGGGCAACATGGGGTGTAACATTAGGTACAACATGGCAGCCTGCTATTCTTTTGCCCAGTACTTAAATCATCACACCTGGAGTTTGTCTTTGGGTGCCACATTTTAGAAAGAACATTGATAAACTGAAGAATGACTAGAGGTGGGTGACCAGGATATTAAAAGATCTTCAGATCATGCCATAGGAATATTAATCAAAAGAAGGGAGGATATCTATCTTCGAAGCAATAGACTGTCCCAAAGTGTTTGAAGGTTTGTTTTTTGTAAGAGGGTAAAACTTGCAATGCTTGTCCCCCAGTAGGCAGATTGCACATTCTTTCCTGAGACCCTACTACTGAAAAGAAACTGTTCTTTTCAAGAACTAATAATCTCTTTGAAAAGCTAAGTAACATGAGACAGTTGGATAGAATGACAGGCCTGGAATCAGGAAGACTCATCCTCCCTGGCTTCAGATAATTACTAGCTGTGTGACCCTAGGCAAATCACTTGCCTCAGTTTCTATATCTGTAAATTGAGCTGGAGAAGGAAATGGCAAACCACTCCAGTATCTTTGCCAAGAAAATCCCAAATGGGATCACAGAGTTTTTCAAAACTGAAAAATGACTGAATAACTATAATATTTTAACTACTAAATCTTATGACCTATTCTTTGTCCTCATTCTGCTTGACCTCTGTGCAGATTCTGACCCTTTTGAATATTTCTTTTTCTTGTGTTTCTCCTTTCTTTCCTTGGTTCCTTTAAAAAAAAAATGATGGGTCTTATCTTTGTCACACAATAATTTCTGGAAAATGATTCCCCTTAGCTTCTTCATATTGGACTCTTCCTTGTAAAGGAGAAAAGCAATTAAGAAAAGACACCTGATAGAGTGACCCTCATATGACCACATATATTTAACATTCTTCTCTAGTTTTCTCCTACCTCTCCGCCCTGAGGCAGGAGATGTTTTATTACTTATTAATAATTAGTGTTTAATTATTCACTGTTCAGATTCCTTTTTGGTGATCTCATAGTGAAGGTATTTACTTTTCTTTTGGTTCTACTTATTACACCCTACATCAATTCATACAAATCTTCCCACATTTCTCTTAATTCCTCATATCTAACTGTACAATAATACTCCATTATGTACATATAACATTCTTCTGTCCCCCAGCTGTTGCTAACTTGTTGAAATAATAAAGGGTGTTGCTCAAAATGTTGGTTAATGTTGAATCTTTGTTTCTATCTTTGACTTCTTTGCATTATAAGGTCCATGTTGGAAGAAATGACAATTTATTAACTATCCTTGAAGAATTACAAATTGTTATTAAAAGAATAGACCAATTCACATCTCCATCACCACAACACTTGTCTTCCTACAACTCCTTTAACTTTGACCATTTGCATCTTTTCTAATCTTATGGATTTTAGATGAATTTGTATTTCTTATAGAATCGATAATTTGGAACATGCATTCAAATGTTTATTAACATGAAGGTGAACATTAGAGTGTACAATTTTTTTGAAAACTTCATATCCTATAACTACTTATCTTTAAGGAATGGCTTTGGTATTGTATATGGGTCTCAATTCACTAAATATATCTTGGATAGCAAGATTTTATCAGTGATTGTTAATGCAAAATTTTTCCTACTCTACAGCTTCTCTTAATCTCTTTTCATTTATTTTATTCATGTAAGAGCTTTTTAATTGTGTGCTCAAAATTATTTATTTTGTTTTTTATGATCTCTCCCTTGTTTGCTTAATAATTCTCCTCTTAATGTTGCTCTATGTATTTACTGCTAAATTACTTTCTAGTTTTCTCAGAAATTCTTGTTAAAAAGAAAGTTTTTCTACAAATCATATACATATGTATGTATGTATGTATGTATGTAAGAATGTATGTATGCATATGTGTATATATACACTGATCTATTTTTCAATTTTTTTAACAAGATGGTGGGGGTGGAGTCAAGATGGCAGAGTAGAAACAGCACTTCCATGGAGCTCCAGCCCACTCCACTTCAAAATTACGTAAAAGGGGTCTCTGAATGCCCTCTGGAGCGCCAGTACTCACAAAATGACACAGAGAAGCTAACCTCCCACTGAGGACAGTCCTGCAGCCCGGCAGAAAGAAGTCAGCACAGTACTCTGGCAGCTGAGCCATGTGACTCAGAGGTTTTAGCCCTAGGGCAGTCAGACCAACAGCTGGCTGGAGAGACCCCAGAACACCAGCAGCTGTGGAGTTTCCATAATTATCAACACATAAATGCCTAGGACAAAGTGAAAGGTCAGTGGCCTATGGACTTTGGGACTGGTTGGGAGAATATGTCTGCTTCTTTCCCTGGGGGAGAGAAGTGGCTGAGGAGCTGGAGCAGCTTACAATACATTGCTGCATTGCAGCTTCAGCTCTGGGCCTGTGAATATAGGGGGATCCTGCAATCAGTCTGGGGGGTAAGCTCTCTCGCTTTACCCTTCTTGGATCTGGATTGTGGTCTGGGGTAGATGTGTGTGTGACCAGCTTGCCAGAGTGTGTGGAGGCTTCACAGAGGACTAATACCTCCGAACATTGAGAAAACCCCAACGTTTGGGACAGAAGTTCCCCTGGCTGGTGGCAAAGTCCTACTGTGGCAACAAGCCCAAAAGTCAAGTAATTGAGTGGCAACATGCCTAGGCAAAGGAAACAAAATAAACAGAAAAATGCAACATGAGACTCCTATTTTGGGGGCAAAGAGGATCAAAGCATGGAATAGAAGGAGGACTGGGAGGTCAGAACTCCTGCACCAAAAGCCCCAAATGAAAATATGAGCTGCCTACAGGGCTTAGAGAACCTTAAGAAGCAGATAAGAGAAGTAGGGGGGAAATTGGGTAGAGAAATGAGAAAAATGCAAGAAAAGTATGAAATGAGAGTCAACAGCCAGAGGAAAATAATACTTTAAAAAAATAGACTAACTCCCAATGTGCTCTGCCCCACACAAATTTCAAACAATGTGAAAGGGGACTCTGAACAACTTCTGGAGCCACAGCACCCACAGAACCGCACAGAGAAGCTAACCTCCTGCTGAGGTCAGCCCAGCAGCCCTGCAGGGAGCGGCCAGCACAGCGCTCTGAGAGCAGGCAGCACAGCGCACTGGGAACCGACAGCACAGCCTGCAGAGCTGGGCCCAGGTCCGCGGTTTTAGCCCCAGGGCGGCCGGGCCTTCAGCTGGCTGGTGGAACCCCAGAACACCAGCAATTGTGGCGATTCCAGAATTATCAGCACAGATATGCCTAGGACAAAGTGAGAGGTTAGTGCCCTATGGACTTTGGGACCAGTATTTGGGGAACGCGTTGGCTTCCTCCCCTGGGGGTGAAAAGATGCTGAAGAAACAGCTGCACAGAAGCCATTTTGCAGCATCAGTAGTGGCTCTAGCTCCTGGTCTTCGAATTGTAGGGAGATCCAGCAATCAGTCTGGGGGTTAATCGCTCTTGCTTTAAACTGCCTGGATCTGGATTGTGGTCTTGGGGGGAAGTTTGGGGTGGGTATCCAACTTGCCAGAGTGGGTGGAGGCTTTACAGAGGCCACACAACTGGAGGAAGTTGTGAAGACCCCACATTTGGGTGGAAGCTCCCCTGTCTGGTGGCAGAGTCCTACTGTGGCAACAAGCCCAAAAATCAAGTAATTAAGTAGCAACATGCCTAGGCAAATGAAACAAAATAAACAGAAAAGTTCAACATTGGACTCCTATTTTAGGGGTAAAGAGGCTCAAAGCATGGAGGAGGACTGTGAGGTCAGAACTCCTGCACCAAAAGCCCCAAATGAAAATACAAGTTGGCTACAGGCCATAGAGGACCTTAAGAAGCAGATAAGAGAAGTGGGGGAAAATTTGGGAAGAGAAATGAAAAAGATGCAAGAAAAGTATGAAATGACAGTCAACAGCCTGACTGAGGAAAATAACACCTTAAAAAATAGACTAACTCAAATGGCAAAAGAGGCTCAGAAAGGTAATGAGGAGAAGAATGCCTTAAAAAGTCGAATTTGCCAGATGGAAAAAGAATCTCAAAAGCTCACTGAGGAGATTCATTCCTTCAGAGTTAGACTGGAGCAAATGGAAGCTAGTGACTTTATGAGAAATCAAGATACTATTAAACAGATCCAAACAAATGAAAGAATAGAAGGCAATGTGAAACATCTCATGGGAAAAAGCATTGACCTGGAAAATAGATCCAGGAGAGATAATTTAAAAATTATTGGGCTACCTGAAAGCCATGATCAAAGAAAGAACCTAGAAATCATCCTTAAAGAAATTCTCAAGGAAAATTGCACTGATGTTTTAGACCCAGTGAGGGAAATAGAAGTTGAAAGAATCCACCGATCACCTCCTGAAAAAGATCCCAAAAAGAAAACTCCTAGGAATATTGTAGCCAGGTTCCAGAATTCCCAGATCAAGGAGAGAATATTACAAGCAGCCAGGAAGAAGCAATTTCAATATTGTGGAAACACAATCAGGATAACACAGGATCTGGCATCTTCTACACTGAGGGATTGAAGGGCATGGAATATGATATTCTGCAGGTCAAAGGACCTGGGATTAAAACCAAGAATCACCTACCCAGCAAAACTGAGTATCATGTTTCAATGGAAACTTTGGTTATTCAGTGGAATAGAGGACTTTCAAGCATTCTTGAGGAAAAAACCAGAGTTGAATAGAAAATTTGACATTCAGATACAAGAAGCAAGAGATGCCTGAGAAGGTAAACAGGGAAAAGAAATCACTATGAACTTATCAAAGTTGAACTATTTACATTCCTACAGGGAAAAACAATAACTGTAACTGATGAAACTTTTCTCAGTATGAAAATAGTTGAAGAAGGGTATATGGGCATATGAATACATATGTGAATGTGTGTATATATGTTTTCAGGTATACATAGATAGAGGGCACCGGTCGAATTTAATAGGAAGGGATGATATTTAAAAGGTGAGGTTAAGAGGTGAGAGAGTAATGTGATGAGAGGGAATGGGGAGAGACAATGGGGGTGAATTGTCTCGTGTAGAGGAGGCAGGGGAAGTTGCTTGCAGGGGAGGGGAGGAACAGGAAGGCAAAAAGGCAAAACCTTATTCTCATTGAATTTGAACCAGGGAGAGAATGACATGCATCCTAAATAGGGTGTCTCACCCTACAGGAGCCAGGGTGGGAGAGGGATGGGGGAAGGTGATGGAGGGGATGGTGGGCTGGGGGGGAGGGAAGTTGGAAGCACCCACTTTTGAAAAGGGACACGATCAAATTGGGGAGGGGATCAAGTTGAAGCTGGGATGGGAGGGAGGGAAATATAGTCAGTCTTTTACAATATATCTACTAGGGTAATGTTTTGCATAGCTACACATGTGCAGCATATACTCAGTTGCTTATCTTCCTTTTAAAATCAAATTTTAAAAAAATATGTAAATACTATGAATAATACTATTTTGCATATAATTGGAAGATAAGATATGCAGGCAATGGGGTGCAGGGATTCACTTCACCCTACTGGAAAAGTTGAAGGGGGTATGAGAGAAGACATGGGAGAGAGCAGATTGGTTGAGGGGATATCCTGTATGACTCTTATTCTGGGGTGGTGAGTAGGGGAAAAATGGGGAAAAAATTGTAAATCAAAATCTGACGGAAATGGGGGCGGCTAGGTGGCGCAGTGAGTAGAGTGCTGGCCCTGAAGTCAGAAGGACCTGAGTTCGGATCTGGCCTCAGACACTTAACACACACACAAACAAACAAAAAAAAACCTAGCCATGTGACCTTGGGCAAGTAACTTAACCCCAATAGCCCTCCAAAAAAAAAAAAAAGAAAAAAAAATCTGACGGAAATGAATGATGTAAACCAGAAGTTAATAAAGCATTTGGAGAAAAAAAAAAACCAAGATGGTGGTGAAGTGGGTAGCTCACTGTGCCTAGAGTCAGGAAAACCTGAGTTCAAATCCAGCTTTAAGACTTACTAGCTGTGTGATCCTGGGCAAATCTCTTAATTTCTGTTTGCCAAAGTTTCTTCAACTATGAAGTGAGGATAAAAATAGCATCTACCTCTAAGTGTTGTTGTGAGAATCAACTGAGATAATATTGTAAAAAGCACTTAGCCCAGTGCCTGGTACACAGTAGGTGCTATATAAATGGTTGTTCCCTTCTTTTCTCTTAACTACCACCAACTAGCTTTGATAATTACTGTCACAATATAGTAACTATACAATAATTAATAATTATTAGTAGTAATAGTATTACTAATGTGTCATATGATATTATTTGTGCTTTATTATCTTTTATAATTTCCTTTGATATCCTAGACCTTTTGTTCCTCCAAATGTAATCTTATCATTGTTTTATCTAGTTCTATAAAGTATTTCATTTTTTCTTTTATTTACTCAGCCATGGCCCAGTCAAGAATAGTGGATATCTTTCTAATACTTTAAGAATTTTTTAATTTCTGCAAACTGTTTTATAGTTATGTTTATGTAAATCTTGTGTCAGTTGTGGTAGGATGACTCAGAATTTTTTTGCATTTTGTAGTTATTTTGAATGAAATTTCTCTTGTTTATTCCAGTTTTTTTCCTAATGCTATTTAGAAATGCTAATGATTTTGTGGATTTATTTTGAATACTCCTACTTTGTTGAGGCAAATGGTTTAATTTAGTTTGCTGATTTTTCTGGGCTTTTCTAAGTGCACAATTCTGTCATTTGCAAATTGGGATAATTTTGTGTCCTCTTTGCCAATGTTTGTACTATTAAGTTTGTTCTGTAATTGTATTACTATAGACATTTTGACAACTATGTCAATAATAGTGTGTGGGGGGAGGTATTCCTTTTGCATTTGTGACACTGTTCTCTATATCAGTTCTCCTCATATCTGATCATTCCTTCTCAGTTTCCTTTGCATTATTAAGATCCTTTCCAGTAAGTATCGATATTACCCAAAACTCTGTCTTTGACCTCCTCTTTTTTCATTACATTCCCTTAGTGATCTCATCATCCTCCATGGGTTCGAGTATCATGTCTAGGCAAAGGACTCCGACATTTATATATCTAGCTCTTTTGTCTACTGAACAGGTAGTCCAATAATTTTGAAATGATCTCTCCTGGATCTATTTTCCAGGTCAGTAGTTTTCCCAATGAGATATTTCACATTGCCTTCTATTTTTTCATTTGTTTGGATCTGTTTAATGTTATCTTGATTTCTTATAAAGTCACTAGCTTCCATTTGCTGCAATCTAATTCTACTACTGCCCAGTACTGAATGTGGATATGTTCACCTGTATCTCATAGACATCTTGAGTTGATAATTAGTGAGACTATGAAAGGGGGCAGGAAGGTCCAGTTCTTTAGGTACTCACTGTGAAACACTATGGTGGCAGTAGGAAATGAGGTGGCAATCACACTTTAATAAAGCACAGAGGATGTGGGGGGGGGGGAAATGACACAAAAAGTACACAGATGAATTGTAAAAAGGGGTACAGAAGCAGATGGTGTGGAGACAGGGAATGGGAGAGTGAAGGAAGGTAGGTAGTGATGAAGAAGATGGGGAGGAAGAGAGGTAAAGACTATCACTCATATAACCATGGATTAGATTTGGAAGCAGTTGGCAGTATGGACTACATTTTTGAAGGAACAGACTCTTATCTGTACTATCTTGTTGTTGTATTTGCTGTTGTTGTTTTGGTCCTTCCTTCTTGAAGAACACCTTGACATCAGGGAAATGATGACATGACTTGCAATTGACTTTGATTCAAATTAGGGAGGGCTGTACCAGGTCACCAGCCTCACTTTCTCCTCCAGAGCCATCTGGGTCCAGTGGCCAGATATTCATCAGGACAAGTAGAGAGGGCCCAAGATGCAATGGGAGACCCTGGCCCTTGTATGCTTTTCAGGTTCTCACTTTGAGTGAGGTAATGCCCATTTATTCTCTTTAAGAAGTTAATCAAGGAGGGGCAGAGTCAAAATGGCAGAGTAGAAACAGAACTTCTGCCAGGATTCAGCTTCTACCTCCTCCAATTCATGTGAAAAATGACTCTAGATAAACTTTGGAGCTATAGAACCCACAAAATGACAGAGAAAAGCTAACATCCTGCCAAAGACAGCCCAGCAGGCCAGCAGGAAGGGAACAGCACAGTGCTCTGGGTGCAGAGCCCAGCCCTGCGTGAGCCGGAGGTTTTAGCCTCAAGGCAGCCTGACCAGCTGCCAGCTGGAGGGACTTCAGATCACCAGCAGCTGTGATGGTTTCCAGAATTATCAACGCATAGATTCCAAAGACAAAGTGAGAAGTCAGTGTAGCTTTGTGGGAACAGAGAGTTTGGAAGTATGGTCTGGCCTTTGCCTCCAGGGTGAAAAGCAACTGAGGCTCCACAGACATGTGGCCTACCACATGGCTGCTTCAGAGCTCCTGGTCTGCAGATTGCAGGGGGACCAAGCTACCAGTCTGAGGGGTAATCACTCTTGCTTTAACCTGCTGGGATCTGGATTGCTGTCTAGGGTGGAGATCCATCAACAGTTTGCCAGAGCATGTCGAAACTTCAGAGAGGGCATGTAACTAATAGTCCCAGCAACTGTGACAACCATAGCATTTGGGATAAAGCCCCCCATTTCTGGTAGCAGAGTTCTACTGTGGCAAAAGGCTCAAAAGTCAAGTAATTGAGTGACAACATGAAAAAGCAAAGGAAGCAAAGTAAATGGAGCAATCTGACATTAGATTCCCATTTTGGGGACAAGAAGAATTAAAGCATGGAACAAGAGGAAGACTACAAATTCAGAACTCCTACACCAAAAGCTTCCAAGAAAAATATGAACTGGTTAAAGGCCATAGAGGATCTTAAAAAGGATTTTGAAAACCAAACAAAAGAAGTGGAGGAAAAATTGGGAAGAGAAATGAGAATGACACAAGAAAATTATGAAATGAGAGTCAACAACCTGACTGAAGAAAATAACATCTTAAAAAATAGATTAACTCAGATGACAAAAGAGATTCAAAAAGGCAATGAGGACATGAATGCTTTAAAAAGCCAAATTTGCCAAATTGAAAAAGAATCTCAAAAGCTCACTGAAGAGAACCATACCTTCAGAATTAGATTGAAGCAAATGAAAACTAGTGACTTTATGAGAAATCAAGAAGCTGTTAAACAGATCCAAACAAACGAAAAAATAGAAGGCAGCGTGTAATATCTCATTAGAAAAACCACTGACCTGGAAAATAGATCCAGGAGAGATAATTTAAAAATTATTGGACTACCTGAAAGCCATGATCAATAAAAAGAACCTAGAAATCATCCTTCAAGTAATTCTCTTTTTTTTTTTTTTTTTTTTTTTTTTTGGAGGGCAATTGGGGTTAAGTAACTTGCCCAAGGTCACACGGCTAGGTTTTTGTTTGTGTGTGCATTAAGTGACAGAGGCTGGATCTGAACTCAGGCCCTTCTGACTCCAGGGCCAACACTCTACTCACTGTGCCACCTAGCTGCCCCCCCTTCAAGTAATTCTCAAGGAAAACTTCCCTGATGTTTTAGAACCAGAGGGCAAAATAGATGTTGAGAGGATCCAACAAACACTTCCTGAAAAAGATCCCCAAAAGAAAACTCCTAGGAATATTATAGCCGGGTTCCAAAATTCCCAGATTTAGGAGAGAATATTAAAAGCAGCCAGGAAGAAACAATTTCAATATTGTGGAAACACAATCAGGATAACACAGGATCTGGCAGCTTCTACACTGAGGGATTGAAGGGCATGGAATATGATATTCCACAGGGCAAAGGACCTGGGATTAAAACCAAGAATCACTTGCCCAGAAAAACTGAGTATCATGTTTCAGGGGGAAATATGGTCATTTAGTGGAATAGAGGACTTTGAAGCATTCTTGATGGAAAAACCAGAGTTGAATAGAAAATTTGACATTCAGATACAAGAAGCAAGGGAAGCATGAGAAGGTAAACAGGCAAAAGAAATCATAAGGAACTTACAAAGTTGAACTATTTGCATTCCTACATGGAAAAACTATAATTGTAACTTATGAAATTTTCTCGTTATGAGAGTAGTTGAAGGGAATAGAAATGTTTATGTATATATATATATATATGTATATATATATATATATATACACACACATATATGTCTATATAGGAGGATATATGGGTGTATGAATACATATGTGAGTGTATGTATATATGTATACAGGTATACATAGACAGAAGGCATAGGACCAATTGAATAGGAATGGATGATACTTAAAAGGTGAAATTAAGAGCTGAGAGTGTTATATAATGAGAGGATATGGGGGGAGATAGAATGGGGTAAATTATCTCATATAGAAGAATTAATGTAAAACTGTTACAATGGAGGATGAGTCAACCTTATTCTCATTGAATTTGGCTTAGGGAGGGTATGACATATACATTAAATAGGGTATCTCACCC
>WOXC01004831.1:0-101487 GCA_011680675.1 Gymnobelideus leadbeateri | reverse complement strand
ACAACCTCCTTGTTGGCAAGAATGAATAATGTCCAGAAAAGCAGCTCCCCACTCTGATTCCTCCACCTTTTGAGGGACAAAACAATCTTTGGTTGAGCCAGCAGCCATCCAGATAATTGGACTGCTCCAGTAGATGCCTCCATGTCTCCTAACACTGCTGCTCTATCACACCTTTCTGAAGTGCATGCAATCTGCTTCCCAAAGTCCTCACCTGTTTTTGCTTTCTCTTTTGGTGGTCTATCATATACATTCTGGTGACAACAATACTGCTATTTCCACCTGCACTAATCTTCACCCAAATTCTCTCCACCTGACACTTCTCTGACCCACCTCTAATTTCTGGCTCTCTTCACAATCTTCTTAATATAGATGTATTACTTTTAAATCTATATTGTCCCGATTTACTCAACAAGTCTGCAAAGTTCAAACATCTTATTAGATTTGACCTAGTCATTCAGGTCACTGATAAAAAATGTCAACAGTATAAGAATAAGGGTAGAACCTGGAGTACTCTGCTAGAGCTCTCCCCTCCAAGCTGACTCCCTCTACCCCATTCCTCTATCCCCTTACAATCAGCCATATCTCCCACCTTAGCCCTGCCCCCCACTGGCCACAGCTTCCTCTATCCCCCACTTCCACCCCCGAGCCTGCCCCCCCCCCACCTTTATCTGGATCTTGTTTTATGCTCTTTTCATCTTCTACAAATGGAAGCCTGGCTCTCTACTGAAGGCATGACATCCCTGGCCACTCTCCTGTATGCCCCTCTGAAATGCTGGGCCAAGAAGAGGAGCAAGCCCCTCATTTCTGGACTGCTCCATTGCCACCATCACTCAGCAGCCCTGCCTCCTTTGGACATTCATTCCATTCATCCTTATCACTCGGTACGATCTTGTGCCAGTAATCAATCCGCTTGCTGGGAATTTTTTCACCTTTCTCAAGATGCTCAGGACCTGACACAAAGTCTTCCCTCAAATTTGGGACTTTATGGTCACATCTATGTTTCCTCACAGCTCAGCCCTCTCTAAATCTCCCAGGGTTTCCATCATAGCTCTACCTCAGGCACAAAGCAAAGAATGAGAGTTTTATCCTCAACCATCCATCATTATTCTACCTCCGTGATCCAGAACTCTTCCTAAACCTGCTTTGATCCTCACCATGGCCTTTAGTCCCTCGGTTCCTGCCAGTTTTCCCAGTCCATCACTCTTGCTCTGCCCTCACTTCCGTAGTCTTGACCCTCTGGTTGACCAATTCCACCAGGAACTATCCTTTATCCCGGGAATCCCTTGCATAACCCTAACCTTTGTCCTATTGCCAGTCACATTTTGATAAAACACAATACTAGGTCCCCTGTCCCTTCCCTGTCCCCTTGAGACATTTTTGTTCCAATTCATAAGCCAAACACATCTGGAGAAAGTTGTGCAACTGTGTCAGCTGGGTTCACCACAAAGGTATGTTGCCCGATCTCAACTGGGCCCTCATTGCTGCACAGTGGCCCTTTTCTTCTTTCCTAACTGACTCTCTTGACCTCACTCTCCACAGTAACCATTTCAAACCTCTGACTCCACCCTTTCCCCTCCTACCGCCCCACCAACAGAAGACTGAGCTTCCTTCTTCACTAAGCAAACAGAAGCCATTCATAAAATGCTGTCTCTTCTCATGTAGGCCACATCTCCAAACCACTCCTCATCTCTACCCCCCCCCCCACATATATTCTCTCCTCTTTTGCTTCTGTCTCTGCGGAAAAGGTGGTCCTTCTCCTTGACAAGATCAACCTCTTCACTTCTGTTCTTTCTTCCTTCCTCTCACTTTCTCCAGATTACCTGCTTTCCCTCACCTTTAATCTCCCCTTCTCCACTGACTTGAAACATGTCCAGGCCACTCCCCTCCTGCTGCTGCTGTCCTCTCTCTCTTACCTAGATTGGGTGTCTTCCCAGCCCTTTGCACTCAGGCCTCCACTGCTCTTTCCTCATGTTACCTGCATGGCCTCATGCCATCTCTAACGCCCGTTTCTCAGCACTCATTCCAATTTGGACCCATCAGGGAGACAGCCCTGGCTCTAGAGGCAAAGGATCTGGATTCTGATCCTACCTCTCATGTTTCCTTACTATATGTATGACCTTCAAAAAGTCCCTTTCTTTTGCCTCAGTTTCCTTCTCTGTCAAATGCCATGCAGAACTCATTTTCCATCAAAGCACAACTCAGATATCACCTCCTAGGTGAAAATTCCCTGACTCTGACTTCAGTGCCCTCCACACCCTGAAATTCCTTTGTGTGATTCTGTGTACACACACAATATCCCCCTTGTATAGTGTAAACACTTTGTCTTTGTATTGCCATTTCCTACAATAGCACCTTGGGCAGAGTATGGGAGAAATGAGTGATGGTAGGGAGGTAGATGCAGAAAGTGTAGACAACTCTAGGTGCAAGGCAATGAAAGTGAAGAGATACAGAATGGAAGCCTGAGGGGATGGCAGGGTCAAGTGAAGAAGTTCGGTAGAAGAGAGAAAGAAGAAAGGGAGGCAGGAAGACAGAGGAATAAAGGACGAGGGAGGCAGGAAGAGAGGAATAAGGGACAAAGAAGAGAAAGGAAAGAGATACTAAAGATGAGGGGAAAAGGGAATTTATTGAAGGTGAAGAATGAGAAAGATTAGAGATGAGACAAAGAATATGGATGCAGAATTGAAGGTATAAGCTTCCAGAGGATACAAGATAGCAGCAAGGGCACAAGAAGGCAGACCCTCTTTAGCAAGAAGAGTCTGCTATTATAGCTTTCTAAAGTTTCCCTGGCTCCAAACCCACCTCTGCACAGCTGCCAAAGTGATATTCTGAATGCATAAGTCTGTTGGTGTCACTCCCTGGCAGTGAAGCTTCAATGGCTCCCTATTGTTCCTTCTCTGCTTGGCACTTAAAGCACTTTATCATCTGGTATCAATCTATCTTTTTAGTGTTATTTCTTATTTCTCCCTCTCCAAACTCTGTGCCTTAGAATGTTGTCCCTTGCCTCACACATATTTCTTGGAATCCCTAGCTCCATTCAAATAAAATTCAACCCAAATAAACCTCATAGATAAGGCCCTTCCTCATTGCCCCACCCCAGTTTTCCCTCTTCCTGGAAATTAATGTCATATTTACAATGTTAATATTTTATATTTATTTGCATGCATGTGCTTTTTCCCCAATCAAAGGTAAGTTCCTTGAGGGTAGGGCCTATTTTCACTTTGGTGTCAAACATAACAGGTTCCTCATTGCTGAATTGAAATTAATTCTTCCTCAGAGACTCAGCAAAGGAGATATAGAGGTGCTCTGAGATGTGGACAGAGAGCTGCTCCAGAGGGATGACCTTGGCAGTTTCAGTAAAGGAAGAGGGGAGGTCTTTTACTAGGAGAGAAGTAGTCTTCAACCTTGGGATACAAAGTGGAAATAACATAACTTTGTCAGCTGTGTTAGGAGCACAGGAATAGGAATGGTGAAAGAGGACAGCAGGGTTATCTCAAGGTTGAAGATTTCTAGGGCACAGGATTTCACCTGAATCCAGGGTCCAGACTAGCAGAGAAGAATGGAAGACCAGGGCTGAGGATTGAATCAGAGAGCCTAGTTTGGGCTTTGGAGATCATGGAGGTGGTAGAGTTATGGGTAACAATGAGTTCTAAGATGGTAAGGGAAGGTGAAGATAGAGGCTATGGGAATTGAGTAGAGAGAATCTGAGAGGACCTAGTGTTCATCTCTATGAATCACTATGATATCACTACATATCCAGAGATAGAGAGGAAGACTATGAATCAGGCCAAAGACTTTTTTCATTTTTGTCTTTGTATTCCCAGGACTTTCCTTTTTTTTTTAATCCCCAGATTTTTCTATTAATTCCAGAAGCTTCATAATCTCTGTTGTTGTTCAGTAATTTTTCAGTCACATCTGACTCTTTGTAATCCCATTTGGAGTTTTCTTGGTAAAGACACTGGAATGATCTGCCATTTCCTTCTGCAGCTCTTTTGACAGATGAGGAACTGAGGCAAACAGGGTGAAGTGACATAGCTAGTAAGTGTCTGAGGCTGGATTTGAACTCAGAAAGTTGAGTTTTCCTGACTCCTGGTCCATTGCTCTATCCACTGCAGCGCCACCTACCTGCTCTACACACAGCAGGACTTAATAAACACTTCTTGGCTTGAACTAGAAAGGAAAGAGAATGACCTGGAAGAGAAGCAACACAATGGGAGGAAAACCTAATGGAAGGAACAAGAAAATAGACTAGAAATAGTCAAGGGTATTTGTGGTTATAACTAAACTGCATTCATTTTCTTTTGTAAAAAATAAATGTATTATTTACTTATTTTTAACATCCATTTAAAAAAATGTTGAGTTTCGAATTCCCTCCCTCCTCCTACTCCTCCCCCACTCAGTGAGATGGCAAAGCAATATGATATCAATTATACATGGGAAATCAAAAACTGCATTAATTTTCCAGATTCTTTTCATTAGCTTTTCAAAGGTTACTTGCTTACTATGACTTGACTGCTCGCCAAGGCTTCTCTTACACTAACTGGTTCTCTCCACATCTATTCTTTCCAGGCCACCTGGAAAGCAGGATACCTTTCTTTTCCCCCCAAGTCCCAGAACACTTGGGGAAAGTGCTCACACTCAAGTATTTTAAGAAGAGGGTCATGACAAATACTGAATTATGGAGTTGAGGGCAAAGTGTTTGCTACAAATCTCCAGCTCCATAGAAAATTCCATAAAAACTCTGTTTAGGCTTCTCCAAGAAAGCTCCTAGACTCTGTACTAGTACGACAAAACAAAGGAAATCTGCATTTAGAAGAAAGAAATTTTGGGTCTACATTATAATTGGAGAAAAAGGGTGGGGGAGACCCTGAACCAAGGCAACCATGGTTATATGAAAGGGAATCTTTTTAGTGTTCATTTAAGAACCAGGGGAAAAAAAAAGCAATTTTTGAACTTCAAAGGGAGTATGGAAATATTAATATATGGGAGATAATGGCAGCCAAAGTATTCACCTCATCTGTTTATTTCTGTGAATGTTGTTACAAACAGGTATAACTCACTAAGGCAGGAAGGGACTTATAGGGAGTTCTTTTCCAGGGCAATGCGGCTGCTCTGACACCCAACAGGATTCTAGAGGCTATAAGTTCTGCCTTTTAGATGCTTCAAGGTGCATCTTGGTTAATACCAGGCCTGGGCTCAAGCCCTTGAACCTAGGGATGCCCATATCTGTCATGTGAACAAGGCCCAGAGCTGATTTCATTCAGATGCCTTCTGGCAAAGAGTACCACTATCTTGGAGGTTGCAGCATATGCTGCAAAGGTTAGATGCCAGTATAACAGTGGGGGAGATACATCCCAAACCTCTGGTTAAGCCAGATATCATTCACAAATGGAAATATAGATCCATCATTCTTTTTTTTTTTATCCTGGTCAAAACTGGCTTTTACTTTTTTATTTTTATTTTTAACAAATGCTTTATTAACTTCTGGTTTACATCATTCATTTCCGCCAAATTTTGAGTTACAAAGTTTTCCCCATTTTCCCCCTACCCACCACCCTAGAATAGCAGTCCCACAAGATATCCCCTCATCCAATCTGCTCTCTCCCATATCTTCTCCCATAACCCCTTTGACTTTACCATTAGGGCAAGGTGAATCTCTGTGCCCCAATGCCTGAACATCTTATCTCCCAATTACATGCAAAATAGTATTAATAATAGTATTTATATATATTTGAAACATTTAATTTTAAAACCTTGAATTTCAGTGGACCCATCATTCTTGCAGCTGTCCTTGTCCCTAAGTTATAGAAATAATAGCTTTACATACCTCTATTATTTCCATCAGCACATTTCTGTATTTGGTGACATACTGACTACACAAATTCACCTACAAAGGGGACAGCTGTTTATTCCCATCCCACTGAATACTAGAGCCTTAGAATGGCCCGTCAAGTCATGTCCTACCCATCTTCTTTCCAGTCTTGCATAATTTCAGGCTCTTCAAAGGAAAAATTGGATGCCAACACTTTTCATGGTCAAGGTTACAGTCAAGGCATTATTTTCTAGGGTTCCAATGTACTTCTTTGGGGGTAGCTGGGTGGTGCAGTGAATAGAGCACTGGCCCTGGAGTCAGGAGGACCTGAGTTCAATTCCGGCCTCAGACACTTAACATTTACTAGCCATGTGACCTTGGGCAAGTCACTTAACCCCAATCGCCCTGCTTTCTCCCCTCCAAAAAAGAAAAAAAAAGCAATGTATTTCTTTTCCAAAACAGCAAGTTTGGTCGATCTTTGTTAAAAAAAAAAAAAAAAGTAAATATTTTCCAGATGTTCCTTACATCACTGTCATGTACCACTGACATTCCACTAGCTCTCCTTTATAATAAATAAGTAAAGTTAAACAAATCTCCCCATCAGCCACATCTGCAAGCAAATGCCTCGTTCTGCACCTCGCCTACCACTTCTTTGCCAAGAGGTGGGAGACATACTTCACCATCAGTCTTCTGATGTGTTTGTCTGTCTGTCTGTCTGCTCACCATCTATAACTACAACAATGCTGCCAACTGAAAAATGCGGAGCTGTGGTTCAACCACAAAAAAACATGATTAAACCCCACTCTTTTGCATCTGGAAGAGACCTTCAATATCATTTAGTTCAGCATTTCCCAAATGTATTTGGCCAGAGAACACTCTTGGGTTTGAATGGCACCAATACACATGAATCTAGGAGGAGACTATAGAATATTCTTGGGATTAAAAGGGAGGGTAGGTGTTTGAAGAAAATTTAGAGCTAAGTAGAGGAAATTAAGTATAGTTTCACATTGAAAAATTCAACATGTATTCCACATGTCAATTTCTACTGCTATTAATCTACTCCCTACTGGCTCCACTAACCATCCCTGTAACTTTCCAAACCAAAATACCCCTCCCTAGCCACCATTTCCCTATAATGTTGCCTTTCCCTATAAGAATGTAAGATCCTTAGGCCAGCGACTGTTTTTCACATTTGTATCTCTAGCCCTCAGTAGTATAGTGTTTAACATTCAGTAAGTGCTTAATAAAGGCCCATTCATTCATTCTTTCATAGTTTTGATCCAGACATGGCTTGATACATACATTATTTCATATTATGAGCATAAGCAAATGATCAATGGTACCAATTTTCTCACAGAACCTCCATTCATAATATGTGAGGTAAGGCCCAAGGGAGGTGAGATGACCAATGGCAGGCGTAGAATTTGAATACGTGTCCTCTGACTCCAGTGCTAGGCTTCTTCCCATCACTGTGTGTAGCTTCCAAACAACCCCATACATAGATTTATTACTGCATCTAAGCTGTTGTAAGAAAACATTTTATTAATTCTTACACTCACTAGGGCCATAGTGTGTTAACAGAAGAATGCAGTGAGAATCAGTTATTGGAAATATATAGTTTCAAGGTATATTTAAACTCTCACTTGCACAAAATATCCCCCCCCCACCTTTAAACATTCTTAGTCAAATTTCTGTAGGAGACAATTGTATACACAGGTATTTTAAATAATTTTTAAAATCTTTCATATGGGAAGTATTGAGGGCATACTTTTAGAATTTTTTTAACACTAAGTAAATCAGTCTTCTATATGAAATGGTTTTCCAAATATTACCAGAAACTTGATAGTAGATAAAGAGCCATACTGAAAATCTTGCCTTCACACTGATGGGTCATGTTGATGGGGTCCTTGTGATGTATATATGTCTGTAGTATCAATCTGTAACATCAGTTTGTAAATGGGGTGCTTTGGGATCTATGTCTGTAAAATCAATTTGTAAAAGCAGTCTGTAAGATCACATTTCCACCCCCACCCCAGCCTCAGAGCATTGACTCTGCCCCTTCCCCCTCCCAGCACTCTGCCCAGCAACAACTCATGACCTGTTTATCTCTGTTTGAAACAATAAGTTATGTAAATGCTATCTCCCTTAGTTAGAGTGGCCAGCCCCACCAGAAATTCTTCAATACCTTATCTATAGGGTAACTCCTTAGTCAATTATAGACCCACACTGTCTCTGATGACCTTGGTGGGAGGCAGACTGGGCATTCTTTAGTGACCTGTCAGGCCTAAAACCACACCTCCAGCTAGCCCCGCTTGAGCTATTTCCCAGTGAATCATGGGCAATACACCTGCGCAGTTGATATTAAAAGTGTATGGTCCTTTGAGCACTGACCACTCCTTAACTCCTCCCTGATCCCACCCTTACTCACCTAGTTAGCATAATTGACCCCTTAAAACTATGCCTGCGGCCTCTGAGTTTGCAGGTTCCATAAGAATCTAGCCCTCTGTTCTCTACAGCATAACAATAAACTTTACAATTTCGGCTTCAAAGTCTGCTTGAGCCTGGTGAATTCCTTCCAGACTGGATGCCAGGAGAGGTATCCCTGGCAGAACCACTTACCCTCCCCCCCTCCTTAACTCCCTTCCCTCTTCAATGTGACCTTGGGCACTCACTTAGACACTCATCAACCTTTATAGAGGGAGGGTGGGGTTTTTTTTTGGTTTTGGTTGTCTTATTTTTTTTTAAATAGGAGCTCCCTACACAGATGAAATCACAGGTCCGGACCAAAAACAAAACTGCTTACTTTACAGAATGTATTCCAGCAAAGCCTGGAAATTAATCCTATTCTCTCGATAGACTTCCATTATAGATATTTGTTCCCATGGAAAAGGTTCCAACATAGACTAAATCAAAAAAATTGGAAAAGAAATTGCTATGTCGGAAGCCCACTGTGTGGGATGCTATGTATCCCAACCCAGCACCTGCATGAAAGCCTTCCAGGAGGGCCTGGCCCCACTGTGCAAAAGTACATGGGCCAATCTGGCAGGAAATTTCTGACTCTAGGATCATCCCTACCTCTCCCCACATCACAGCAATTTCTCTTGGGACCAACTGATTCCATGTTCAAAGCTGCCAGAACTTGACTCTCTTGGTCCTCTGACCTAGGAATTCACAAAATCTCATTCTATAAGGTTACAATAACATACATCACCAGTAGGTGTCACCTACTGGTGTTATACTGCAGTTGAAAAAGTCCTTTAGGTTTTATGACCCAAAGTCTCTATTCATTAGAAAAGTCAGGTTAGATGCCATTAACTTTTTCCTACTTTCTCATCTTGTCTCCTGTCTTTTGTTTCCATCAGGATCAGTGGTGTCAGAGAATTCTCTAGTATAAGAACTTTCTACACGTATAAATATATACATACATAGGCAACTCAGGGCAAGTTACTTGAGGGCACTGAGTTAAGGATGGGTCAGAATTACCCAGGATTCACACTCAGTAATGCCAAAGCTGGTTCCTTCTGGTATGCCACACTATGGCTTCTCACTAAAATGCTACATTTACTGTTTACTGGACCTGGGATTTAATTGGACCTGGGATTTCATTGGTGTAGACAGGGAACTCTCTGTAAGGTAACTCCCTCTATCAAATTTGCTGTCTTAGGCAGGTGCCTGGGGTATAAAGAGGGTAAAGTGACTAGCCCTGGGGCCTATGGGTATGCAGGATTTGACTCCAAGGTTAGCTCTCTCTTCACGATGCTTTATAATAACCTTATGGTTATGCATACTGCAAGGTGGCCATCCTTCACTAGACACAAAATGGAAGAACTCCCTCTAAAATATACCTAGTGGAGGAAGCTAGGTGGCACAGTGGATAGAACACAGGCCCTGAAGTCAGGAGGACCTGAATTCAAACCTGGCCTTAGATATTTACTAGCTGTGTGACCGTGGGTAAGTCACTTAACTCTAGTGCCCCCCCCCCCCCAAACAACAACACCAACAAGAAAAACATACCCAGTGGTAGTTCCCCCTCTGCACCCTGATCCCCTCCACTGGCCACTCCTTCCCTTTGGGGGTAGATCTCCCCTGCATTAGGAAGTGAAGCCTGGCATCAAATCTACATTTGCCTGTATGCAACTGTGACTTGTCCATGGCTCCTAGTTCTGCTTGTGGGGTCAAAGAGAACAAGTCTAACCCTTTGTCCAGATGATACTTTTTGTGACCCCCAAATCTTCTCTTCTCCAGACTAAACAACCCTAGTTTCTTTCTCAAATCAAGCATTTATTAAGCACCTAACATGGGCCAGACACTGTGCTAAGTAAGCTCTGGCCAATTCTTGTGTATTCATTCCCTTTCTTGGCTACTGTCTCACACTACTGACTCCAACTGAGCTTTCAGGACACTAAGAACCCCCCTATCTTTTTCAGATTAGCTGCTGTCTGACCAGGCCTTTTTCTACCTTGTACTTGTGTTTGAGGCTTTCAGGATCTCGCACTTCGTGTCCCCAGCCATCTACACTTTTACACAAGTCACTGAGGACCTCCTAAGCTGATACCAAATCATTCCTGCAGCTGCCCTGGGACTGGCTATTTAACTAGTTGCAAAACCACAACACTTTTTTGAGCTGATTGTTGACTCACCAACCTCACTCATGGCAGAGGGAGGGACAAACACTTCTGTCTGCTGTCTCCAAGGCCAGTACTTGTTTCCATGTGCCCCAAACATAGTTCACTTTCAGTCACTGCATGTGCCACCTACATTTGTTCATCCTTAGTTAAGACCCTGAAGCTCTATTACTTAAGTAATGGGATTGGCACAGTTCCTCTTGGTAAGAACTATCTCACATGATATGCTTTTTACAATAAGCTTGGGGAAAAGGAAGGATATTTTCCCCCACCATAGCCATTCTAAATCTCCATTCAATTCGATTCAAAGTGTCTGTATTAAAATATTGCATGCTTTTGCACAAGTGGGTAAGGATCACAGGAGGGATATTAATACAGGCTCCAAAATCATATTAATAATATTTATATAGCACTTGCTATCTGCCAGGCACTGCATTAGGCACTTTAAATGATAGTATTTGATCCTTACAACAACCCTGGGAGGCAGGCATTATTATTATACCCATTTAAGAGTTGAAGAAACAGAGGCAAACAGAAATGAAGTGACTTGCTCAGAGTCACACAGCTAGCAAGTGTCTCAGGGTGGATTTCAAGTCGGGTCTTCCTTACACTCTATCCATTGCATCACCTTATTCAATATAAATTTTGAAAATGATTCAATATTCCCATAATGCTTGAGCATAACAACCTAAGGGGCCCCATGCCACAGGGTAGTAGTGCTAAAGGCAAGAACCTAGCAGCTAAGGTACAGAGTGCCCCTTCACGACTATCAAACATTTGGTGAGCCCCCACCTCTGGAAGCTCTCTCTACCACCAAACTTAAGACTAGCCCCAAGTATATAAAAAATCAATAGTCAAAAAGGTAATTTTCCCTCCAAGCAGGCTGTGATATGAATTAAAGAGGGTGAAACAGTGCTTTGGGCTTACCGACATCTCTTTCTCCCAGCTGCCACTATGCCCTCCTTAGTCTGGTCACAACTGCAGTTCAAGCTCAGTGACAAAGAAGGAAAGGTGGAATTGTTCATTCTTAGTGATGTCCAGCAGCCCTGGGTCACCCTCTTCCACTCAGGAAAGTGAACTGTGACTCAGGGGGCTTGGTCCCAGAACTGTATGAAGACCACTCCAGGGTGCTGAGCCAGCTGCTACTGCTGCATGGTGGGAGATTTGGGGCCATTCAAAGTACAATTACTGGGATGGCCTCCTTCTTTATCCCACCTCATTTCAAGAAGCATCTTCGGAAACACTTATGGTATAGTCTAACTATCTGAATTTGTTTCCCCTTATGAAAAATCTCCAGAAGCTGCTCTGCTAATACTCTCCCCTCCTAAAAGCCCACAAAGCCAGAAGGCTGTATTTCATCCTATACTGTCTTTTCACAAAGAAAAAAGATGTTATTTGTGCTCTTTCCTGGAAGGTCACGAAATTATGGAATGTTAGAAGGTTCCAAAATTACTCGGGCCTAACAATTTTTTATCACAGACACTTTCAAATCAAGACTAGGAACTTTATAAATGCCTTTTTCTGTATGTGGAAAAAATCTGAAATACAGCAGAGTGAACTGCCCAAGCCAATCAATGGCTGAGCCAAAATCAAACCCCAGGCCAGCCCGCCGCCAAGGCAGCACTTCTGCCCACAAGGCTCTGACAGTCAGTGGTCTCCATAAGCCAGACCTACTCTTCTTTTTTTTCAAGAGAACTACTGAAATCTTAAGACATAGTCACTGTCCAAACAATGCTATAAGATGGCTATACCACCTACCCAAGCACCATGGCAAATCACAGAGGCTACATCAGCCACAATCTCCCAAGAAAGAGAAGGAACCACAGACTTACCTGCTAGCTGTACACATTATATAAATGAACTCAGCCAAGAATGAAAGACAGACTGGTTGTATTCAGCCATCGCTCCATTCCTCAGGGGTTAAATTACCTGCCTGACAGATTAGGCCTCTAGCTCTTCCTTCCCCAGCCCACCTTTTGACCACACCATCACTCATTGGCAACTATGAACTGTCCGAGAAGGGAAAAAAGAGAAAGAAACCTCCAGAAAAGTTCTGGTAAGAAGTTCTAATTGGAGACAAAGTTCAAACAAATTAGGTTTTTGGAATACCCCTGGATTTTAATTATACATGTTATATTCAATTCCATTACTACAAAAAAAGAAGAGCTGCCAGAGGATTTTATAGTTATGATGATTTATGTGTAGTGAAGATTCATTTCTATTTTCTCTAAGTGGTTTTCACAATCTTACCTCCCAGTCCAAATAATCACAGACATCTTCAAAGTTAGTGAGCAGAGACACTGAGCAGGTTAGCCGGGGCAGCTCCTCCCTTGTCATTGGGGGGAAACGGCTATCTTTAAGGGCACTGTTGAAAAGAAAACACATTTTAAAAGAAAAACTGAATAGATTATTTTAAAAATTGCAAATGCAGCAATCATAAAAAATAGTAAGAGATGATAAAAACTTTAAGATGCTGGAGCTGACACTAATCATCCTCAAATGCATTCTAAGGCCCCAGGAAAATATAAAGATTTTATAAGTAACCATTTCCCATACTTAATACTGCTTGCTTGCAGACTTCTCAGATAGCCAATTCTGTAGCCACTTCAATTACCCCCCCACAAAAAATGATCAATTACGTTTCCTGTGCAGTCACTTCCTGATGGATTTCCTTAGTACTGTAATAAACTGATAATGCCAGATTTCACATTAAATAATTCATTTTAAGGAGGGGGGGAAGACCAGTGGAAACTTGTGGGAAGATTTTTGGATCAAATACTAGAGGAAAATGTCATGTCGGGAGAAAAAGAAGAAGACTAAAGTTTGTTTTAGTTTTCCCTTAGCTTTGATTGCTTTTGCTTGAAGAAAATCAATCTTGTCAAGTACAGATCATTCAATGTGTGACTCAGAAGCTGTGAAGCTCCAGGAAACAGGCCACTGTCAGTGATTTTGGAAGGATTGCAGACACTCAGAATCCCAGACATCGGAAGGCACCTCAGAGGCTAGCCATCTGGTCCAACCCACGCCTGACCAAGAACACAGTCCACACCATCCTCAACAAGTGATTATCCAGTCTTTGAAGACCTCAAATGAAGGGGAGCCCACTCCCTCCCTATACAGCCCATTCCAATTTTGGCCAGCTTCAATTCTTAGGAAGTTTTTCCTTCTACAGAGAGGAAATCTGACTCTGAGACTTCTAGGCAGCCCTAGAACTAAATAGGATAAAACCAAGACCTCTTCAATATGGCAGTCTTTGAAATACTTGAAAAGAATGATAATTTTTCCCACTAAGTTTTCTCTTCTTCCAGAATAAACATCTTAAATTCCTTTAAGCAATCCATGTGTGGTGATGATATCAAGGCCTTCTGTCAACCTGCTTGTTGGCCAGTTCATCAATGTCCCTTTTAAGCTGTGGTACCCAAACTTCTAGGAAGTGATCTAACCTGGGGAGAGGACAGTGGGACTCAAATTTATTAAGGGCAACAAGCTGTTCTTTCTTGATTTCCTTATTTATCTTCTGTTCTGGACAGTGTGCCTTTCTTAATAAAGGCTACGATTATGTGAGGTTTTTTGATGGCTATATCACACTCTTGTCTCCCTCATACGGTCTCTACTAAACCCCAGATCTTTTTTTTTAGACAAACTTCTAACCACATTTTCCCTATCTTGCATTGGTGAAGTGAATTTTTTTTAAAGGACCAGGCATAAAAATACAAGGGAGAAAAAAATCTCTATCCTCAAGGAGCTCATATTCAAATTGAGAAAGACTTTAGAGGAGTTGCAGCTAGAGAGGAGAATTTGGTTTGAATAGTGATTGGAGCCAGGAGGCAACTGATTGGCATCCTGTAGCAATGGTAGAACTGATTTGATTATTGTGTCCAGAACACATGGTGGCAGGCAGACTTGGTAGGTGGCTATATGAGATATATAAGTCCAACAGGGCCTAGGACCAATGAATAGAAAAAGAAGTCTAAGTGTATTTGTTTGTTTTCACTCAAAAGGGTTGTGCCCTAGGGTGGGAGCAAAGATGGGTAAATTAATTTCTCCTGGAATTGGAGGCATGGGTTCTATTGGTCTAGTTCCAGTGAGGTGGGTACTGGTCCAGGTGGAGAGAAGTTGGGCAGCCATGACAGGTAGAATGACTATAATAATTAGCTAATAGTTAGTTACAAAGTTAATAATTGATACTTAGCTTTTGATAACTGAAATAATTTTTCATCTTATTAGGTTTAAGCTCAATGTCTCAGCCTGGACAAATTTTGCTGGATTCTGATTCTGTCATCTAACATCTTAGCTGAAAATCTGATAAGCATGCCATCTGTGCCTTCATCTAAGTTGTGGATAAAGATATAGTGCCAAATAAAGTAAGCAGAACCAGCAAAACAATAGGCACAGACACTACAACAATACTAAAGGAAAGAAGGACAATAAAAAAATCAATTGAAACTGAATGCTGTGAAATTGTAATGGCCAAGCCTGTCTCCAAAGAGGAAATATGAGAAAGCACTGCCTGCCTCTCCTCTGCCTTCTTTGCAGAGGTGGGCGGCTTTAGGTGTGGAATGTTGCACATAATATCGAATTTTCTTCCATGGGTTGGTTAGTTTTGCTGAGTCGTTATCTAGGAGGGGGAGAGAAGATGAATCTATTGGGAAATATGTGGGGCAAACCCCAAAGATATTTATTAATCATTTTAAAAAGACAGCACAGGATAAAAGATGGATGGGTTGTTGGGGTACTTGGCACACAGTGTGAAGAGCTCACCTTCTAAACTTAAGTCAATCCATCAAATTCAGAATGCAGCTCACTGCACTGCCTTGTACCTCTATCTATCAAGTGCTTAGCAGAGCAGAGTGCTGGTACAGAGGGGGCTTGTTCCCTTCCCTTATTCCCCCGATCAGGTCCACAAGAAAAAAAACGAGACTGGGAAATGCTTTGCTGAAACCTAGAGAAACCGAATCGATAGCACTCCATTGATTTACTTACTGGTCTTCCCTGTCAAAAAAGGAAAGAATGTGACTCTGGCATTCTGTGTGCTTCCATAGTCATCTAGCATTAATATTATATTCTGGACTTTTGCCAGAAATTGAGACTCCAATCTCTTGGCTTTTAAAAAAACTGGAAATCTGAGACAGAGGGTATGATTTTTATCTGTTTGTAGTAACAATGTATTTATAAGCTAGATCATGGACATTTGTGACTGGACACCCTGCAGGTAATTCAAATTCAACAGGTCCCAAATGGAACTCATTATCTTCCCACCTCCACCCCTTTTCTGAATTGGTCAAGGCTACCGCTCTCTTCTCTGTCATCCAGGTGTCATTTGTCACTTTGGTGTCACTGTCAACCCCCACTCACTCCACATAACTAATCAGTTGACAAGTCTTATAATTTCTACATCTACATCACCTCTCATATCACAGTCTCCACTCACAAGCTGCCACCCTGACCTCACAGCTGCCAAAGTAATTTTCCTAAAGTACAAATCTGATCACACCCCACACTTCTGCTCAACAAACTGCAATGGTTTGGGCTCAAACACTGACTTCTCTTTAACGTTGAAAGTTTTAGTTTCTTTATGACCTGTTTGCCTTCTAGTTTGGTCCTATAATACTCTCCTCCTTGAACTCCATGGCCCAGCCATACCAGTCTACTCATGGCTCTGCATATATAACACTCCACCTCCCATCTCTGTGCTTATGTACCATGTGTCTTTCATACCGGCCTGAGCTTCCTCCTCACCTCCACCTCTTCTTTTAAGACCACTCAGATGCCACCTCCTACATGAAGGCTTTCCTTATTATCTCCCCAGCTGCTAGTGCTCTTCCCCATATTTTTGTGTATATATTTGCAGATGTACATACTGTCCCCCTCATTCATTCAAGTGTAAGCCCTCAAGAAGAGGGCAGGGGCTATTTCACTTCTGTCTTTTTATGCACAGTACAGTATCTGTCACACAGTAGTAATTGAAATATTTAATGGAACTTGATAATTTATGCAGGTGAAGATGCAGGGATAGCACATACAGTTATCCCTTCCACATCATGACTTTCCCCATTGGGGTCTTGATATATCAGGAATTGGAGTAAGAAATTAAATGGGGATTTGGGAGGAGTTTTGCAAGCCACAGATGATGTGGGAAGTCCAAGAGACAACACAGAAAAAGTTTAAAAACTCAGAAATGCATAAAATATATGTATAGTTATATAATATAAACATATTATCTTTTAATACCATAGTAATTCAGAATTCTTCTCTGGTATGAAGGGCGGGTCAAAACATTTTATGTGGATTTTTTCAGATCAAAGGGGTGCCATGCCCCTAAACCCCACAATGTGGCAGGGATAACTGTACTTTGTGGGTTAGTCGCCATGTGCTGGGTGTCCAGTAGATGTGAATGGATGTGTTAAACAGCTATCCTCCCTACATTACAAATGAGTCACATTATATTGGATTTTCACTATACCTTGACAAAGACATGTCAAAAGAAAACGTTCTGACAAATATAGAAATGTCAAGGCCAAACAAACAAAAACCAAACCCAAACAAACCCAACTAGACAACACTTCTGTAGACCTGTGTTACCACTCTTGTTCTACTAGATCGTTCAAAGAGACTAGATGGTGGTTTGGCCATGTCATCTACCAGTTCATTCAATACACATGGGTTAAGCTTGGTATGGGCCTTGACTTCATTAAGAACAATTAATTGTTCTTCCTTATTTTTCCTGGATTTCAGTTTCCTGTTAGCCAATTTTTCTTATCCTTTCCAGTCCAAAGATCATTCTCCCTTGGCAGAGAAAACAAGCAAAAGAGCTGAATAGTGGTGTTTTCATTCCCTCACCTCCTTTTAGCAGTCATCCTCTCCTTTCTTGGATCCTCCTCTTTTCCTCAAGATAGCTTTAAAAGCCCTGTCTTTGGCTGTCCTCCCAATTCTATGCTTTAGCATTCCTGACTCTATTCAAACTGGCCCAGCTGCAGGACTGTATTCAGTCTCTATTACTTATCAGCACTTCCATCTTCTACACATATCTTTTACAATTTTAAACTGGTTGATGAGTTTTCTATAGATCCACATCTGTCTTTAAACAATTCCTTTTTCTCCACACTGGAATTGTTTCTGCCTCTTCAGAACTTCATTTTTGAGAACAGCTCACTGCATCCTGAACTAACTTCTTTTGCAGAATTTGAAGCCTTGGGATCTTATCTATGCTTTTCTTTGAACTTTGAATTTTATCCTTCCCAAAGGTAGGATGCATGTCAGATTGTGTTTGCCTTTCCTTGTTTTCTCTATGAATTCCAGGATGGAAAGATCATTTTCACTCCCCCCACTGTTTTTGTTTGAGAAACAAGTCTTTTTTTGCTGATCAGAATCAGTTCCATAATAACAATGCCACTTCCTTATACCCTTCAAAGGACGAATTTCATAAGATCATAGAGTTATAGTTGGAAGAACCCTTAGTAGTCATCTAGTCCAATCAGGTTTCATAGATGAGAAACTGAAACTAAGGGAAGTTTTAAGTCCTGCCAAAGGTCACACAGATTTCAACTGGGATCTGAACACAGGCCTTTGACACCAAAGCCCCTAAAGCATTCCACCTCTAATTAAGCATCAATGACTAACCATTTCTACTATTTTATGCTTTCATGTCAGGCTTGTCCTTTGTTTTCTCAGATCTTCAATTCTTTCTTCCTCTTGCCTCAATGGTCTGTAATCTAGTCCAATGACAATATTACTTCTGTTACTCCTTCCATTATTATCCAAATGTTCTCCATTGGGTTTCCCCCTCAGGTTCCTGCATCTCCTTACTTTTTTTTAATCTTTTTTTTGGGGGGGGAGGGCAATTGGGGTTAAGTAACTTGCCCAAGGTCACACGGCTAGGTTTTTGTTTGCGTGTGCATTAAGCTTTTTGTTTGTGTGTGTGTGTTAAGCATCTGAGGCTGGATCTGAACTCAGGTCCTTCTGACTCCAGGGCCGACGCTCTACTCACTGCGCCACCTAGCCGCCCCATCTCCTTACTTTAATATATTTTCTTAATATATGATGCCACTCTGTAGCCCCAGCCCCCCTTTTATATGATGTTTGTTTTGAATTCTTGGGCCTTTCTCAAGTCAAATTCTAAGCCAATCTACTGGTTCTCCTTTCACAGGCTCCCTAGGCCACTTGGCTTGTTGCCCATCCTCTGGGCATTTGTACCCGAGACTGTGGATTTTACTGCTAGCTTCTCTCTCACAATCCATGTCCTGTGAAATTCTTGGGTGTCTGCACAGCTCTTTTTCCTAGACTGTTATTCTTTATGATGTATAGCTTAGAAGAGGTTGGCAGATTTATGTAGGCAGTCTTCTCCCTCCCCATTCCTCTCTTTTTGGCTCAGATTTGCAGGAGTCAAACAATCAACAGGCATTCGTTAAGTGCCAGGCACAGAGCTGGATCCTGGGGACATATAAAGTATAAAGACAGAAATAATACCTACTCACAAGGAGCATTTCTTGTAATGGGGAAGACAAGTACACCTATAAGTATAAATGGCAGAAATGGAAGTTAGGGGAATTGAGAAAGGCTTCACATGGCTGTGCTTCATTTGGATCAGACCCCATTATGCCTATATTGAAGCCATGGCCAAAACTCCATTTTCAGAAACCATCTTCTTAACTAACTGTCTGTGTCCCAAATTCGCCACCTGAAATTCCAAGATCTTCAGGTTCTGTGGTGGCTAGGTGGCATAGTGAATAGAGCACCACCTGGAGTCAGGAGGACCTGAGTTCAAATCCAGCCTCAGACACTTAACACAAAAACTAGCCGTGTGACCTTGGGCAAGTCACTTAACCCCAACTGCACTGCCTTCCCTCCCTCCAAAAAAGAAAAAAAAAAAGGTCTTCAGGTTCTGGCTGTCTGAATGCCTTCTAGCAACATCACTTGTCTCCACAGGAATCGCTAGAAGTTGGCTGTGGTCATCAGGCTGGATGGGACTCAGCAGGATTTCATCATGGGCAGGGGATGGGGTGGGGGGCGGCGCTCAGATGGCCTGAGAAGCACATGATGTACAGGCCTTGAGCAGGCGATTCTACCTCTGTGTGCCACCTTCCTTTCTTCTGTAAAATGAGGGGGTGCTGGACTTAAGGCCTCTAAAGCCCATACTATATCATGGACACATGCTCCCAGGAATACAGCAGAGTCCTCTATGTTAACGTCAGGTCAATAAATAAATGTTTCAGTCCCTTCAGCAGGGAGTCACCAACTGCCACTACTTCTGCCTCCTTGGACGCTTACTGGATGTTCTTTCCTCTTGGTGACACCTGTGGCTTCACATCATCATCCCTGGCACACACCCAGATACTCGTCCTCAGAGGGTCCAGCCCCTCCCTTTACGGGAAGAGTCTATAGTTATACTTAGAGTCACATCTATAATTAGACAGTCTTTTGTGACTTACACACCAAAATGAAGTTGTGGTCAGAAAGCACTTTGAAGTTGCAGGACTTTTCTTTGTTGGCTTCTATGCCATGAAATCCCAGTCTCTGGTTTAGGATTGGGATTGGGACTAAAGACCTAGAAGTAATTGTAAATCATCCTAACCATTTTCAAATATAAATTTTAAAAAGCCCTCAATAGCCAGACACATTATTTATGATAATCTACTCTTTGAGATTTGCTAAGCACAACAATTCTCACAGATAATAATAAGATTAATTTCTTTGACTTAATGTTTCATAATATTTTTTCTTACTATTTGTGTGATTGCAATCACATATACAATCACAAATGCAGAAGGTTTTTAAAAATTCATTAAAGATTCTAGTTCTGGAAGGGACTCTGGAGATCATCTAATGCAACCTCTTTATTTTACAGAAAAGGAAACTAAAGCTCAGAAAGGGGAAATGACTTTTTCAACATTACAGCCAGGAATCAAAACCTAGGTCTCCTGATTTTCAGTCCAGCACAATGTCTCCCACATCAAATTTTTACTTAAGTGTTATTTTAGATGTCAAGTATAGTTATACATACTGATCATATGCTGAAATGAGTCAAAAAGTATCTTGCTGCCTGAGAAAGGAGACTGATTTTATGTGAATTTGCTTTTGGTTTCAGAGATCATTACAAGCTCATTACTTTCATAACATATATAGGTTTGGAGGATTCTTATTCCAAGTCCCATTTCCACTGACAAGTTAAGTCCCCAGAGTCTAGCTCTATGTCTCCTTCAGAGTTTTAGGGTTATCACTAAGTGATCAGAGGGTGATCAATGTCATTGACTCAAGCCCCCACTGGTGTGTTTCCCCCTAAGAATCAATTTAGTCAGCCCACCTTAAGTAGCCTTTTAGAATGAATACTTACTCTGGTTGTACAGTAATCAGAGTTGGTACAAAATATACACCCCAAAGTCTGACACCCTATCCCACAAGAACAGAGTCCAGGGAAAAGTAGACTCAAGCTTAGATAGTACATGTAGCTCATAGTTGCTGGAAGTCTCTCTTTCATAAAGTACTCAAGAAGTTCTCCTTCAACATCATGAATCTGTAACCATCTGTCTTTGGTTCCTGATACAGACATGTTTTTAGACATGCAGCTAAGACACCCATGGGAAAATGGGAGGTACAGCATCTTCAGGCCAAAGGGGATGAAGGAAAGGAGATCTGGTCAAAGCCAAATTTGAGACCTCTTCATTCCCTTCCCCAAGATGATTCCTTCTAAGAGTTGCTAGAAGGTCACGCACAATCTGTCGAATGAACCTCTTGTCAATCACCTGATAATTTACATATGATACCTTGCACATAACTGGGCTTTCTTGGCCTATATCAACACAATTCTTATGCAAAGCTACTACAGTTCCAAGGGCTTAGTCTAAGGCTTATTGGTTGGTGAATTGAGTATCTGATCAATTATTTTAAGTGGAGTGGGTAGAGATCACCTCACACAGACTTTATTTTCCAAATTGTACAATTAACATTTTTTTTTATTTTATTAAGTACTAAGCCTCTATATCTATGCACTGGAAATAGTGCTAGATAGGGAACTCAAAACCTCAGGTTTTGCTATTTACCTATGTGACCCTGAGCAAATCACTTTACCTCTGTGTTTCATTTTCCTCCACTATAAAATGATGCAGTTGGACTGGCTGACCTCAAAAGTCCCTTCCAGCTTTAAATCCATGACCTCTAACATCTCTAATTTCATTGGATGCTATGCAAATCTATTGACTTTTATATGTTCAGAAACTTCAGTAGAGCCCTGGGACACCAAGAATTCATTGGAGTTGTGACTAAAAAGAAGATTCTGGTCAATAAATCTAGTGTCAAAAACACAATAAAGAAATCAACCTTAGGGGCAGCTAGGTGGCACAGTGAATAGAGCACTGGCCCTGGAGTCAGGAGGACCTGAGTTCAAATTTGACCCCAGACACTTAATACTTACTTGTGACCTTGGGCAAGTCACTTAACCCCAATTGCCCTGCCTTCCCTCCTCCAATAAAGAAAAAAGAAAAAACAAAACCAACCAAACGAAAAAGAAATCAACCTTAACAGTTAAGCATTAACCATAGGGCAAGGCCCTCTCTGGAAATACCTTACATCAAAGTATCTGATACAGTTGCTGTCCAGAGATTCCTACCCCATGTCATGGGTCATGGTAGTCTGTAGGATTTCTTTTTTTTTTAAAAGCAATTGGGGTTAAGTAACTTGCCCAAGGTTACACGGCTAGGTTTTTGTTTGTGTGGATTAAGTGTCTGAGGCCGGCTCTGAATTCAGGTCCTTCTGATTCCAGGGCCGGCGCTCTATTCACTGCGCCACCTAGCTGCCCCGGTCTGTAGGATTTCACTGAGGTAGTGTCAGTAAAATAACCACCTTCACCAATTTTCCTCCTTACTTGAGGTTTTCTTTAATATGGCTCTATGGCTGTTCCTGCTTCTTCCCCAGGTGTTTTCCAGATACATGTGGAGATGGGGAGCAGCCTTGTCTACTCTGTAGATCATCTTCATCCGTGGGACATGCCCCACAGAGGCACACAGACAAACAAACCAAGATTCTTGCTCTCCCAAGAAATATAAGTATCAAATACTGCTTCTCAGATCCAGAACCCACTGGAAGCAGGTGCCAGAGAAATAACATTACCTCAAACAAAGAGGAAGATGATGAGTCCTCAAACCGGAGGCACAGAGGCCACTAATTTACAAATGTCCCTTAAAAAAAAAAAAAAAACCTTACTCTTGGAAAAAACATGAACTGGCTCCATGAGAAAACACTTGTGTAATGGCCAAATCAAGCCTGCTCCCTAGCTCCAAACTGTAGTCAGAGAAGTTCTATAAAGAGGTGACACTCTCAAGAGGGAAAGGAAGTGAGCATATGATTCAAGTTATCCTCAACTACAGGCTTTCTGGGATTTCCCTTACAACTGCATATTCCCTTATACTTGCTGGGTGTTTGATAGCCAATGTGGGTGGGCACCCTCATGTGAAGGGCAAGCATTTCCCAGAAGGAGCAAAGTCTGATTTCTCCCTGTGGCAAATAAAATAATTTTGAGAGACAAAATTTTGGGTAAATTACAATCAACTTTATCAATCACAGCCAGCATATGACTGACAAAAAAGGCTCCTATTCTCTCACCCAAAGAGATTACATGGCTACTTTAGGTTTATATATGCCTTTGGACAAAAGGTGTTATAGGAGACTGGTTAACAGTTTTCTGAGTGTTGGACTTTACAAAGAGAAGTGGGCTTACTCCACTGAGGAACTGAAAGAGACATCACATCAGAGATTATCCCTATATGGAGATTACCCCCAAGCTTCTAGACAAAAGGAGATATCTCCACCTAAGCTTGACTGAATAGAATTCAGCTTAAACTAGAGATTTCCTGGTAAGACTGGGTGGGGTTGGATAGATGAGAAGGTGAGCTCAACCTTCAGAGACTGAGGTCTTGAAATGAGGATAGAAAAAAGGGAGAACTCTGAATTCCCTCCCAAGTCATTAGTTATTAATAATCATTTCTCTCATCCTCACAATCCCCTGGTCTTTAGCCTCAGTGCACAGCTGTCCCAGTCTAGCAAATCCTTTGGAAGCTGGAGCTAGAAGCAGAAGGACATGCTGTTGGCATGCTTTCTCTGTAATTCACCAAACGTTCACTGGATATCTATGATGGGCCCAACATTGTATATGGGCACAGTGGGAGATATAAAAGATAGTCCTTGTCCTAGCTAAAGAAACCAAATGTACTCTCTAAATAACTAGTGAATAATTATAAAGATCAAGCATGTGTATGGAAGGAGGACTGGTGCATGTGCAGTGTTATCAATCCACTTGGCTGATACAATTCCCTATGTCAGAGAATCTGGGGAGCCTACTTCTAGAAGAGTCATAATGTATAATGAAAGTGCTTTGGAGAGACATGGGAGTAAAGTGCAAACATTCTATAGTTGGGTCCTGTCCACTGACCGTGTGGTTAGAGAGAAGCTTTTTTTTTTTTTTAAGCAATTGGGGTTAAGTAACTTGCTCAAGGTTACACGGCTAGTCATTATTTGTGTGGGTGCTCATTTTCTGAGGCTGGATCTGATCTCGGGTCATCCCAACTCCGAGGCCAGCGCTCTTACTCACTGCGCCACCTAGCCGCCCGAGAGAAGCTTTTTGATCAGCTGAGGAGCTGGGCCAGAGGGGGTACTTTCAAAAAGGCACTAATAACAAGAACCTCAGACATTTTCTCTTTGGCTGGTCTTGCTGGATCTTTCAGACTCTCTCAATGATGGCAGGAAAGACATTAGCAACAGGGAAGAACGAGGAAAGGCTTCATGTAAAAGGTAGCAAACCAGAAATTCTAAGGGATAATGGTAAAATGGGGGAGCATCCCAGTGCATTGTACAACCAGTGGAAAGGCACAGAGAGATGAGATGGGAGGATAGTGGAGACCTAATGGAAGCCTAGCCTGATTGGGTCACAGGGAAGGAATGGGCAATAAAACTAGAAAGGTAGGACGGGGCAGCTTGTAAAGGGCTTCAAGTGCCCAACAGAGGACTGTATATTGATCTCAGAAATACTGGGGAACCACTGGAGTTTACTGCATAGGGGAGCGACATATTCAGACATATACTTTAGGAAAATCTCTTTGGCAGCTATATAAAGGCTGGATTGGAGTGGAGAGAGGCATAAGGTAGTGGGGATCAATTAGGTGCTATTGTAATAGTCCACTAGAGAGGGACAAGGTATTGAGCTAGGAGGTACTTATGAAGGTTGAGAGAAGACAGATGGGAGGGATAAGGCAGCACAAAGGATCAGACTTGGTTACTGAAGAGCTAGATGTCACCTAGCTGCCTCAATTCACTTAACAGCTCTAGGCCTCAGTTTTCTTTTTTTTCCTTTTTAAAAAATTGATGTCTTTTTATTTACTTTTAGTTTACAACATCCAGTTCCACAATCTCTTAAGTTTCAAATTTTCTCCCCCTTTCCCTCCACCCCTTCCCCCTCTATAGCAGCATGTAATCGAGTATGAATATCAGTCATGTTGTAAAGGATTATAACCACGGGCTGAGCGATGAAAAAGAAGGGATAAAACAAAACAAAACACAAACGAGAGTGAGCAAGTAGTTTGCTTCAGTCTGCATTCAGACTCTGTAGCTCTTTCTCTGGATGTGGCTAGCCCTCTCCATCATGGGTCTTTTGAAGCTGTCTTCTAACCTTGTATTGCTGAGAGGAGCCCAGGCTATCAAGGTTGGTTGTCCCAGATACAATGTGTCTGTAACTGGGTTCTGCTCTCCTCACTCAGCACTAGTTTATATAGGCCTTAGTTTTTTTACCTGTAGAATAATGAGTAGGTTAGACTAGATGTCCTCTAAGGTTCCTTTCAACTCTAAATCTCTGATCTTAGGATGATTTATTCCTTTGGGACATTCAGTTTAAAATGTCCACTAGGCAGGTGGTAAAGCAGGACTGGTGCATGGGAGAGAGACTAGGGATGGATAGATGGGTCTGAGAGTCATCTGTTCTGAGATGATAATGAAAACCGTGGGAATTTATGAAGTCAAAAGTGAGAGGATGCATACAAAGAGAAGAGAAGGCCCAGGACAGAGCCTTGAGCGTATGTCTACACTAGGAGGTGGGATATGCATGACAATCAAGCCAAGGAGACTAGCAGCACTCCCAAAGGTGGGAGGATAACCAGGACAAAAGTATCAGCTCAGAGAGAAGAAAATATTCAGTAGAAGAGGGTGGTTAATAGTGTTAAAAGTTTCAGAGGGGTCAAAAAGGATGAGAATTGAGAAAAAGGCCATTAAATTTGACAACTAAGAGGGCAACTTTGGGGAGAGAGTTTCAATCTGGCATATAGTAAGTGCTTAATAAATGCTTCTGGACTGATAGATTGCAGTGGGTTGAGAAGTGAATAAGAGGAGAGGAAGAAGAGGCAGAGAATATAGACAGCTATTTTTCTAGGAGTTTGGCTGAGAAGGGTAAAAGAGAGAAAGGATGATAGCTTAAGTGTGTAAGTAGGGGAGTAAAAAGAGGGTCTGTCTAGACTGGGGCGGAGTTAGGAAAGGTGTCTTTAGGGAAAGTGCTCTTTGGAGCAAACAGCTCAGCAATATTCTAATAAGCTCAGATCTGACTTGATGACAGCTAAATTATAGCATTTCAATTTAAGCCCAATTTTATAGGACCACACCTGTGGCATAAAGTAAGGGACTACAACCACTGTGCTAAGCCAAAAGCTAAGACATCGCCAGAAAGAACTATATGATTTACAGGGAGCGGCCATTTTCATTATCTTAAGAATAAGGGACGCTTATAAACAAGCTGAAGGAGAATAACAGTCTTTGCTGTTGTTGTTCAGTTGTGTCTGACTCTTTGCATCCCCATGGACCATAGCATGCCAGTACCATCCATGGGGTTTTCTTGGCAAAGATACTGGAGTAGTTTGCCACTTCCTTCTCCTGTTCATCTTTCAGATGAGGAAACTGAGTCAAATAGGGTGAACTGACTGGCCTACTCACACAACTGCTAAGTGCCTGAGGCTGGATTTGAACTCAGGTCTTTCTGATTCCAGGCCCACTGAGCCACCTAGTTGCCTATATGGTCTTAATCAATCAATTAATTAATGGTCTTAATTACTCTTTAATAGCCTTATAAAATTATACCATGGATTTCCTTAAATGAGAGGCAGTGTGGCAGAGTAGACCAAGTAGACCTAGAGTCAGAAAGACCTAGGTTCAGATCCCACCTCTGACACCTACTACCACCTGTGTGACTCTGGGCAAGTCACTTCACATGTCTGAGTGCAGGCTCTAAGACCATATTAGAGACTGCTTGCAATCTCCATCAAAGGAGGGAATTCTTCCAACCCCACAGGTCCATGACAAATATGTTTTTATGTATTAAGGAAAACAGATGTATGCCTATCAGCTTGAAGCTGCTTGGTTTGGGGTCAATGTTTCAATGTTTAGCTAAACGTTTTAAGCATGGTTTATAAGTAGATCCTAAATAAAGGGCCCTGCTCCTACTTCATTGCATAGACAGGACTATAATGTAGAACACTGCCTTTAATATCAGACTTTTCTGGTACTTTGGTCTGTTTTACTGAACGTCACTCCCTGCCCCTGCCCCTCCCCTTCCCCCAATTCTTTGTTATAAGGGATTGCTTTCTCGGATGGCGTGGGTAGAAGGATATATAAAAACAAAATATACAAATAAAATTGATTTTTTTTCTTACAAAGGTAAAGGCTATATTTTCACTGATTTTTAGCATCTCAATTTATTTATTTATTTATTTTAAACAAATGCTTTATTAATTTCTGTTTTACATCATTCATTTCCGCCAGATTTTGAGTTACAATCATTTTCCCCCCATTATTCCCCTACCCAATCTCCCAGAACAGTAATCCCACCAGATATCACTTCCTACAATCTGCTCTCTCCCATACCTTCTCCCATAGCCCCATCGACTTTTCCATTAGAGGAAGGTGAGTCTTTGTATCCCAATGCCTACACATCTTATCTCCCTATTACAAGCAAAAGAGTATTAATAATAGTATTTATATATATTTGAAACATTTAATGTTATGACCTCAAATTTCAGATCCATTTCCTTCCTCCCTTGTCACCCATTCCCTCTTGGGAGATAAGTAATTCAGTATATGTTGTACATGTCTAGCTATGCAAAACATTATCATAGTAGATATATTGTACAAGGCTGCTTATAATTCCCTCCCACTCATCCCACCCCCTACCTGGTCCATTCCCTACATGATCCTATCCCTCTTCTATAGTGGGTACTTCCAACCTCCCCTCACCCCAAGGATGCCCTCCTATCCATCATCCCTCCTCCCACCCCCCTTCCCCCTATCCTGCTGCAGGTTGAGATATCCCATTTAGTATGTATGTCATTTTCTCCCTGAACCAAATTCAATTTGAATGTGGTTTTGCCTTTTTAGCCTTCCTTATTCTCCCCCTCTTTTGCAACCACTTCCCCTTGCTTCTTCTGCATGGGATAGTTTACACTACCCTGTCTCTCCCCATCTCCTCTTGCCACTTTCCTCTCTCACCTCATAATTTCATCCCTTGAGTATTCTCCCTTCCCAACAAATTCAACTTATGCCCTCTATCCATATATAACTGTAACCATATACACACACATTCACATATGTATTCATATGACCACACCCCTTCTTCCATTATTTTCATAGTGAGAAAGATATCATCAGTCACAGTTATTGCTTTTCCATATAGGAATGTAAATAGTTCAACTTTGATAAGTTCCTTTTGATTTCTTTTCCCTGATTACCTTCTCAGGCATCTCTTCCCTCTTGTGTCTGGATGTCAAATTTTCTATTCAATTCTGGTTTTTTCCTCAAGAATGCTTGAAAGTCCTCTATTCCACTGAATGACCATATTTTCCCCTGAAACAAAATACTCAGTTTTGCTGGGTAGGTGACCCTTGGGTTCATTCCCAGTTCTTTTGCCCTCTGGAATATCATATTCCATGCCCTTCGATCCCTCAGTGTAGAAGCTGCCAGGTCCTGGGCTATTCTGATTGTGTTTCCACAATATTGAAATTGTTTCTTCCTGGCTGCTTGTAGTATTTTCTCCTTGATCTGGGGATTCTGGAACGTGGCTATAATATTCCTGGGAGTTTTCTTTTTGGGATCTTTTTCAGGAGGTGATCGGTGGATTCTTTCAACCTCTATTTTGCCCTCTGGATCTAAAACATCAGGGCAGTTTTCCTTGAGAATTTCTTGAAGGGTGATTTCTAGGTTCTTTCCTTGATCATGGCTTTCAGGTAGTCCAATAATTTTTAAATTGTCTCCCCTGGATCTATTTTCCAGGTCAGTGGTTTTTCCCATGAGATATTTCACATTGCCTTCTAATCTTTCATTTGTTTGGATCTGCTTAACAGCATCTTGATTTCTCATAAAGTCATTAGCTTCCATTTGCTCCAGTCTAACTCTGAAGGAATGAATCTCCTCAGTGAACTTTTGAGATTCTTTTTCCATCTGGCAAATTCGACTTTTTAAGGCATTCTTCTCCTCATTGCCCTTTTGGGCCTCCTTTGCCATTTGAGTTAGTCTATTTTTTAAGGTGTTGTTTTCCTCAGTCAGGCTGTTGACCCTCATTTCATACTTTTCCTGCATCCTTCTCATTTCTCTTTCCAATTTTTCCTCCACTTCTCTTATTTGATTTTTAAAGTCCTTCTTAAGGTCCTCTATGGCCTGCAACCTGCTCATGGTTTCCCCTGGGGCTTTTGGAGCAGGACTTCTGACCTCACAGTCCTTTTCCCGCTCTATGCCCCCAAAATAGGAGTCTAGGGTTGCATTTTTCTGTTTCCTTTGCCTTGGCATGTTGCCACTTAATTGCTTGACTTTTGGGCTTGTTGCCACACTATGGCTTTAAGGCCAGCTAGAGGAATTTTCGTCCCGAACGTGTGGGGGGCAACTTCCGTTTCTGGCAAGCTGTAAACCCACCCACAGCTTCCACCCTAGATCACAATCCAGATCCAGGGAGGTTAAAGCAAGAGCGATTACCCCCCAAGACTGATCGCTGGATCTCCCTACGATTTGCAGGCTGGGAGCTGGAGCTGCCTCTGAAAACTACAAAATGGCGTGTCTCCTCAGCGGCTTCTAGCCCCCAGGGGAGGGAGCCGACGCATTCCCTAAATACCAGTCCCAAAGTCCATAGGACACCAACCTCTTACTTTGTCCTAGGCATGTCTATGTTGATAATTCTGGAGTCGCCACAGCTCCTGGTGTTCTGGGGTTCCTCCAGCTGGCTGCTGGCCCTGCCGCCCTGGGGCTAAAACCTCGGCTCATGCGGACCTGGGCTCGGCTCAGCTCCTGCGCTCTGCGCACTGCAAGGTCCCAGACCACTGCGCTGGTCCTTCCTGCAGGGCTGCTGGGCTGTCCTCAGCGGGAGGTTAGCTTCTCTGTGTCGTTCTGTGGGTGCTGGGGCTCCAGAAGTTGTTCAGAGTCCCCTTTTACATCGTTTGGGGGGAATGTGGGGGCAGAGTGGCTTGGATGAGCTGTTTCTACTCCGCCATCTTGGCTCCCTATTTTCACTGATTTTTGCTCTCTCCTATTTCCCCACTCTGATATTGGTGACTCAGAACTGCTGTAACTTAAAAACATCTGTTTCCTCTTAATTTAATAAGTCTTATTAGCTGGATATTAAGTCTTTCTTTATTCTCAAGTCTTTTTACAATCTGAAATGTAATATGCAGGGCTTATGATGATCATATGCAGAAAGACCACCATGAAGTTCATAATATGTAACAAAATCTGTTGTAGAGAATGAGGAGGTTGAGCAATTACACAGAAAATTTGATAACATCCTCCATTTTAATACTTTATGACTGATGAACATTGGAGAGGAAGGTGAAAATATTGGAAAATATGACTCAGGATCAAGAAAGAAGAGGCCAAATGTTCAAAGACTACACATGAGTCCCCTGCCTATGTATCATAAATCTTGAGAAAAAGCAGGAAGGCACTCAAATGTTGAGTAATATCACAAAAAAAGAGGTACTGACTGTATCTAAAGAAAGAGATACCTAGTGATATGGCAGTCATTTCTGAATCAGCTGTGGGTATACAATCAGGCCACTGACTTATTAGATCAAAGATAAAAATTAATATACTAAAAGAAAGGACAAACATGAGATGTGAAATTAAAGTGGTGCCAATGTGACCCGTTTATAACAAGATCTTGACATTCCAAAACCTGGAAATGAATAAAGGAAGAGACTGCCACATTTCCAAGAGGTAATGTGGTACACTAGAAACTATGGTACATAGACTCTATAGAGTTTGACAACCTGGCTTCAAATCCTAGCCCTGTCAAGTATTACCTATGTGATCCTGGGCCTCAATTTTTTTATCTGTAAAACTGGAGGAATTAGAACAGACCCTCCAACTCTAAAATGATGCTCTAATGATACCATGAAAGTTTACCTGGTCACAAGGAAGTCAAGAGAGCCAAGAAAACTGTCTTGCTTAGCAAACATGTGATCCTGACAAGCTGAGAGATGGCATCATCAGTTTAGAATATAATTTGTTTATAAAATCTTATCATGGAGAATGATTATGTGAGATTATGAACAATACTACTTCATAAAACAGCAAGAAGCAGTTGAGAGAAAAACAAGTTTGCAGAATATTTCCCATGACATGCAATTAAAATGCCTCATCCTGAGAGCATTGCATGACAAAACTGAAAGAAAAATAGGCAGAAAATAGGAAAAATATGTCAACATTTCTATAATAAAGCATTTTTTTCAACAATGACAATGGCACTACCAAATGTGAACTGTAACATCACAGTCCCACCATGGTCTGTCTGAGGAACTGAAAATGAAACTAAAGATGACAGACATGAGAAGATAACTGGACCAGACCAAACAGTCATAGAAAAGGTCTGTGCTTGACGTGAAACAATGTTAGGGCTTTGAGGCATCAATGGTCATGATATTTATAAAACAGTAGGTTACTGAATGATTGGAAAGAATCATGGATAAGGCTTTATCAGTGTGGGCAACTCCCAAGGTAGAAACTTCTTTCATCAATGCAGGGTGGCAACCGTTTTAGGAGCACTAAAAATTTAAGTGAGTGTCCTTGGTCACAAAGCTAGTATATGTCAGAACGACTAGACAAAGCTCCTCCTGATTTTAAAGAAAACCCTTTCTTTATTCACTACATCATGGTATGGATGGTACTACTATAGAAAAAATATACCTGAGAAGACATTAATAATCACTGACACATATGCCTGCTTTCTCAGTTCCACAAACTCTATATGAGACTAATTTACATACATACTAAAGGTATTCTTGGTGAAAATATGAGGAAGGAATATATAGGCTTTCACAAATTATATTCTATAGCAGATTTCATCTTTATGGTCACATAGTTGACTGAAAGGTACAGAGAATACAACAGTACTTCTAGTGGAAAGAGCATTTTATGTCATACAGCAAACTAGAGCCGTAATGGCTCTCCTCTCACAGAACATCTTCAATGCATACATTAATTTCATACAAGATTTCTCAATAGACACAACAGAAGTAACCTTGCCCAGCAATCAAAGAAGAAAAAACCAGGAAGATTTTTGTTTGTCAAGGGTGTTTGCCACTGTCAGGAATGATGAACAGTGTAGAGTCTCCCACCTCTGGGAAGAAGAGAAAGTAAAGTATCTACTTTTCAGGATGCCAGGGAGAAAGAAGTCTTCTTTTTAATAAAAAAGGAAGATGGGCTTCAAAGTGAAAATAAAGAAGAAAAAGGACATGAAGCAGCAGAAGAAAACCTGATCCTATGTCAAGCAGTTGGAAGAGAAAGGCAGAAGAAAAACACTGAATGTTTGGAGCTAAGAAATAAAAAGAAACTCTTCCTGGAGAGGAGGGGGAGTGTCTAAAGAAGAAATCACTCCAAGGGATAATGATGAGGAATCACAGGTGCTGTCATATAAGAGAAAGAACCAAATAGCAGTGCTTGGTGATTCCCTGATGGCAGGTACTGAGGTGGCTCTATGATGACAACAATAGAGAGGTCTGCTAACTTTGAGAAAAGTGTATACAAGACTCTCCTAAGATCAGCTCAAACTGGATAACAAAACTCCACTTTTCCTTCTGTATGACTCTTTCTCATGTCTCTATGAATCTCAGAGAGAGGGGTGAACCTAACATGAAGGTTCTTCTAGCTCTCTTGATAAGGAATAGATGCCAACAGAACATGTGGGCTGTTCATCAGTTATTCCTCAAAGTCATCACATGACTAACTTACTTTTTTCCCCCATAAATAGGATCATAAATTTAGAGCTGGAAGGGACATAAGAAGTCATCAAGTTCAACCGTCTCACTTCACAGACGAGATAACCAAAGCCTAAAGGGGTTAAGGGGTTAATTAAAGGGTTAATCTGTCAGGGTCACAAAGCTAGTATCTACAGCAGAATTTGAACTCAGGTCATCCTGACTCCAAGTCCAGTACCCTATCCATTATACCTTTCTAATGACATCCTTTATTTTGACATTTGTTTGGCACAATTCTTAATTGACAATATGTTAAAATCTACTCAATTCCTTTTAATTTTTCATAGACTATGGTATTCTACTGCTCATGGCCATATAGCATCACCAGGAAAACACTGCTTTTAAGAAGTGGGATCTTTAGCACCCCTCCAAGATGGCGGAGTAGAAACAGCGCTTCCAAGCCTCTCTGCCCCCAGATTCCCCACAAACTATATAAAAAAGGACTGTGAACAACTTCTGGAGCCCCAGCACCCACATAATGACACAGAGAAGCTAACCTCCCACTGAGGACAGCCCAGCAGCCCTGCAGGAAGGACCAGTGCAGCGGTCTGGGAGCCGGCAGCGCGCAGAGCCCAGAACGCAGGAGCCGAGCCGAGCTGAGTCCAGGTCCGCGTGAGCCGAGGTTTTAGCCCCAGGGCGGCAGGGCCAGCAGCCAGCTGGAGGAACCCCAGAACACCAGGAGCTGTGGCAACTCCAGAATTATCAACATAGACATGCCTAGGACAAAGTTAGAGGTTAGTGTCCTATGGACTTTGGGACCTGTATTTGGGGAATGCGTCAGCTCCCTCCCCTGGGGGCTAGAAGCTGCTGAGGAGACACGCCACTGTGTAGTTTTCAGAGGCATTTCCGGCTCCCAGCCTACAAATCGTGGGGAGATCCAGCGATCAGTCTTGGGGGGTAATCGCTCTTGCTTTAACCTCCCTGGATCTGGATTGTGATCTAGGGTGGAAGCTGTGGGTGGGTTTACAGCTTGCCAGAAACGGAAGTTGCCCCCCACACGTTCGGGACGAAAATTCCTCTATCTGGCCTTAAAGCCATAGTGTGGCAACAAGCCCAAAAGTCAAGTAATTAAGTGGCAACATGCCAAGGCAAAGGAAACAGAAAAATGCAACCCTAGACTCCTATTTTGGGGGCATAGAGCAGGAAAAGGACTGTGAGGTCAGAAGTCCTGCTCCAAAAGCCCCAGGGGAAACCATGAGCGGGTTGCAGGCCATAGAGGACCTTAAGAAGGACTTTAAAAATCAAATAAGAGAAGTGGAGGAAAAATTAGAAAGAGAAATGAGAAGGATGCAGGAAAAGTATGAAATGAGGTCAACAGCCTGACTGAGGAAAACAACACCTTAAAAAATAGACTAACTCAAATGGCAAAGGAGGCCCAAAAGGGCAATGAGGAGAAGAATGCCTTAAAAAGTCAAATTTGCCATATGGAAAAAGAATCTCAAAAGTTCACTGAGGAGATTCATTCCTTCAGAGTTAGACTGGAGCAAATGGAAGCTAATGACTTTATGAGAAATCAAGATGCTGTTAAGCAGATCCAAACAAATGAAAGATTAGAAGGCAATGTGAAATATCTCATAGGAAAAACCACTGACCTGGAAAATAGATCCAGGAGAGACAATTTAAAAATTATTGGACTACCTGAAAGCCATGATCAAAGAAAGAACCTAGAAATCACCCTCCAAGAAATTCTCAAGGAAAATTGCCCTGATGTTTTAGATCCAGAGGGCAAAATAGAGGTTGAAAGAATCCACCGATCACCTCCTGGAAAAGATCCCAAAAAGAAAACTCCCAGAAATATTATAGCCAGGTTCCAGAATCCCCAGATCAAGGAGAAAATACTACAAGCAGCCAGGAAGAAACAATTTCAATATTGTGGAAACACAATCAGAATAGCCCAGGACCTGGCAGCTTCTACACTGAGGGATCGAAGGGCATGGAATATGATATTCCAGAGGGCAAAAGAACTGGGAATGAACCCAAGGGTCACCTACCCAGCAAAACTGAGTATTTTGTTTCAGGGGAAAATATGGTCATTCAGTGGAATAGAGGACTTTCAAGCATTCTTGAGGAAAAAACCAGAATTGAATAGAAAATTTGACATCCAGACACAAGAAGCAAGAGATGCCTGAGAAGGTAATCAGGAAAAAGAAATCAAAAGGAACTTATCAAAGTTGAACTATTTACATTCCTATATGGAAAAGCAATAACTGTGACTGATGATATCTTTGTCACTATGAAAATAATGGAAGAAGGGTGTGTGGTCATATGAATACATATGTGAATGTGTGTGTATATGGCTACAGTTATATATGGATAGAGGGCATAGGTTGAATTTGTTGGGAAGGGAGAATACTCAAGGGATGAAATTATGAGGTGAGAGACAAAAGTGGCAAGAGGAGATGGGGAGAGACAGGGTAGGGTAAACTATCCCATGTAGAAGAAGCAAGGGGAAGTGGTTGCAAAGGAGGGGAAGAATAAGGAAGGCTAAAAAAGCAAAACCACATTCACATTGAATTTGGTTCAGGGAGAAAATGACATACATACTAAATGGGATATCTCAACCTGCAGCAGGATAGGGGGAAGGGGGATGAGAGGAGGGATGATGGATGGGAGGGCATCCTTGGGGGGAGAGGAGGTTGGAAGTACCCACTATAGAAGAGGGACAGGATCATGTAGGGAATGGACCAGGTGGGGGGTGGGATGAGTGGGAGGGAATTATAAGCAGCCTTGTACAATATATCTACTATGATAATGTTTTGCATAGCTAGACATGTACAACATATACTGAATTACTTATCTCCCAAGAGGGAATGGGTGACAAGGGAGGAAAGAAATGGATCTGAAATTCGAGGTCGTAACATTAAATGTTTCAAATATATATAAATACTATTATTAATACTCTTTTGCTTGTAATAGGGAGATAAGATGTGCAGGCATTGGGACACAAAGATTCACCTTCCTCTAATGGAAAAGTCGATGGGGGTATGGGAGAAGGTATGGGAGAGAGCAGATTGGAGGAAGCGATATCTTGTGGGACTGCTATTCTGGGAGGTTGGGTAGGGGAATAATGGGGGGAAAATGATTGTAACTCAAAATCTGGCGGAAATGAATGATGTAAAACAGAAGTTAATAAAGCATTTGTTTATTAGAAGTGGGATCTTTGTTTCAGGAAGAAGCATGGAATCATGAAAACCATTGCTCAATATCCCAAAGGCAATTCAGTCTGCTCCCCCCCTCCATTCTTGAGTCAGTTCATTGTCTATACACCATGTCTATTCAAAATATATGTACTGATGGATGAAATAAATGAGTGTAATGGGAATGGGAATTTGAAGATCTGCCCCTTAACAGACCTGGGGGGCGGGGGAGTCTGAAGACCTCTTTGAAAATAACCTCTGCCCCCTAATAGGCTGAATGTAATCACATGGGGCCTGTGATGGAGGAAATTTGCTGAAGGGTGCAGCAGAGCCCACAGGAAGCTTCCCTGCTGTGAAGATAAACTCTGTCCCCTAATAGTCTGAATGTAGTCACATGGAGCCTGTGGTGGGAGGAGTTTGCTGAAGAGAAGCAGAGCCCACAGGAAGCTGGTAGTCAGAGCTAGTAAGACAGTAGGGGAGAAAGAACACTCAGGCAGGGAAATAGAGAGGTTTGTGAGTAAATATTGATCTTGTATTGGTTTGTGGGAAGGCTGAAGGATGCTGTGGCTCTCAGCATTATTATGGCTTCTCAATGTCGTTGGTACTATGATGGAATCAGTTTTGGGATTCTGTACTCTGGTGTCTAGATAAATGCTTTAGTTCTGCCCTCTATATGGAGAGTTTGGTATATTTTGTGATCTAACATCATGTGATATTTATAGTCACAGTCTTTATTGTGATGTGCTGTAAATATTGCATTGGCACTACATTGGGTTGTCCAACCAACTGCAAATCATGGTCTGGACAAGATGCAGTCTTCATCCACTTATTATGGGGGATATTTAGGAAGCTCTGCATTGTTCCTGGACTTAATACAATCAGCACAGTTTCAACTACAACAAAGAACAACTAGAGGATCTCAACATTTGACATCCATGGGAGGAAATTGTGGGAGGAGAAGGAAAAGAGAGAAGTACTTGAGCTGAATGAGAAGGAAATTATGAAGGTGATTTGGAGAACATTTGAGTTGTGAAGAAAGTTATAGAATTGAGTTTAGAGATAGGAAATGTGAGAAAAACTAAGGGAAAAGGGAAGGAGACTGATTTTGAAGAAGGGATCAATCTAAAGGATGAAAAGGACTGAGGAAGAAGGCCTGAAATGAAGTACTCAAGGAGAAGAAAAAATAGCTGGTAAGGCAAGGAAAGTACAGTTCAGGCACCATGCTAAGGACTAGAAATAGAGAGAAAAAGCAAAATAATCTATTCCCTTAAGTTAAAAAAAAGGTGAGTACAGGAAACGGTAAATAAGTTATACTGTTTAATATTACTGCATATTGTATACTTCATAAAGTTCTACTGCTATACTGTAAGTGTAACAATATGTGAAGTAGCATGACATAGTGGATAAAGGGGCTGGCTTCAGAGTCAGAAAGATCTGAGTTCCAGGCCCCCTTCTCACACATACTGCCTGTTTGACCTTGGGTCAGTCCCAGTTCCCCACTGCCCCACACAAATCTAAAAGACTATTAGCTGTAGAAAAGTTGCCAATGTGCCCTGAAAGAGGGAGTTTAGAGGTTAATGAGAGAAGGAAAAGGAACTTGAGTATGGTTATCAAGGTGCTAGGAGCTCTAAAGGCAGTAAGGAAGTACCTAGGAGGTGAGCTGAAGATACCTACAGTCTTAATAAAAAAAAAAAAAAGCTAAGGATTTCAATCAATATGGAAATCTGAGAAAATTTTGCAATGAATTGCACTGAGTATATGTTTCTGTCATAGTCAAGTGATTATTATCTATGTTCAAAGTGTAGGCTGGTCTCCTGAATAGAACATGAGGTTACCCCTCCATATTATGGGTAAACAGGGACAATGAAACATCTTTTGAAACAAAACAAAACAAAAAACTGGAAGTGGGCTTTAATGTGGGGATAACAAATAAAATTACCCGAAGTAGTAGAAGAAAGATAGAACTGTTAACAGGAGCTCAGAATAGAGAAATACCATGGAAAGAAAATATAGTTAGAGCTAAAAAACAAATTTGAAACACTTCCTGAAGAAGAAGGAGCTGGATGTTCTGAGAAGGAAGTGAGCTAATGCCCTCTAAGGAATGATAAAGTAAATCCACAGAAGCTAACAGAGGAGAGATAATTTAGTAAGAATCAGGGGAGAAGAGTACTGATGGTTGGTAACTTCCTGTCCAGTACTACTGACACAGTTATTGGTCAAATTGATAACAACAAAACAGAGAAGCTTAGTGTCTTCCTGGGCACATATCCACTACATAAGAGATAACTTTGCAAAACTTGCCAAACCCTGTATAAATGGATGACTTATTTTTGATGATTCATAGAAGCATAAATGACACTGACAGAAGGAGCTTATTGGAAAATATCACCAAGGATTATGAAAAGTTTGTGCAAGGAGCTGAAGACAAACAGAAGCACAAATCATGTTTTCCTAATGGGGTTACTACATTGGTAGATCAGGGGAATGCTATAGAAAGCTGACAGAAATTTTGGCAAAGTGTTTGATCAAATATCTCATGCCATTGTTGTGGAAGAGACAGAGGGAGGTAGGCTGTAAGACAGTATAATTAGGGATCTGGAATTGGTTGAATGGCTGGACCCAAAGAGCCGATATCCAATGTCAAACTAGGAGGTGTCTGCTGCTAGGCCCCAAGGACCTGTGTTTGGCCCTGAGTTTTTTTTTTTTTGACATTTTTATCAATGACTTGGATAAAGGCAAATTTGTAGCTGGTGTAAAGTTGAAAGCGACAGCTACACTGTGCACGACAGAGTGAGGATCACAAAACATTGGGACAAACTGAGTAAAATGAAACCGAATAGGGTGTACTAAGTTCAAAAAATCAACTTCATAATTGCCTGATTAGGCAGCAGTTTATCTGATTAAAAATATGTTTCATTTTTAGGGAAATGTTTGACTGACACTTTTTGTTTATTATACTACAAGGGTTAGAGTTCATCAAATCTACCCTTCCCCAAGGGTTCCTACCCCCTGCCTCAGCCTATTCTTTCATTTATTTTACATAGTGGATAAAGACTGGCCTTGACTTCAGATGCCCTGAAACATACCAGCTATGTGACCCTGGACGAGTCATTTAATTTCAGTGTCATGGGCAACTCTCTAAGACTATAAATTGCAGAACAGCTGCAGATCTACACTGGTAGAAACAGTGTTCTCACTGGCAATTCCCTATACTAATGAAATCAGAGATCTGGATTCTATTACCTTTTCCCTCATTCCCCTATCCCCTTATCCTGCCCCCCCCCCGCAAAAAAAACCCCAAACACTACTACTATATTCTTTTTACTTAAAATAATTTTTAAAATATCTTCCCTTATTTAGTCCACCAGATGAGAGTCAGGTTCATGAGATTTTCATTACCACCACCCTCTCCTCCCAGCCACCAATGTCTGAATAAGAATGATAATCATGATTTCAGTCAAGGAACCAATAAAAACAGATATATTCAATAGAGACATACAGGGAAACTATATTATGCTTAAGGCAAAATAAAATGAAATAATAATATCAAGAGTATTTCTATATCCACCAAATACCATAAAAGGTAAATGAACTGCAAAAAAGATCTAGAAAGTAAAACGATAATCATAGGTAACTTCCTGTTGAAATATAAGCCAATATTAGTACCACACCACTAAAGTTTGAGAATGTAGTCATATACAGTTTGATTGATTGTTCTTCAGGAAGCATCTTGGGCAAAAACAATATGCATCAATAATTTTTTTAATATAAAAAGCTTTTGCAAAAAAAAATGAATACAGACATGATAAGAAAAAGCATGGATCAGGAAAACAAGCTTTATGTTAATATCTGACATCTGGATAACAAAAGTGGAAGGACTCATTATTGGAGAGGCTGTAGGAAGCCTGGTGCTAAATAACTGTTGATGAACAGTGAACTGGATCAGCCTTTCTAGAAAACAATTAGGAGGTACACAAAAAAAATTACTAAAATGCTTATAACCTTTCACTCAAATATTCATAGTAGAATTATTCATTATAGCAAAAAGCTAGAAACAAAATACTGTATAATGATTGGGAAAGGGACGAACAAACATTAGTATATAAATGTAATGAAATATTCCTGTGCTGTAAAGAATGATGAATACAAAGAAGTTTCTGCATGCAAAAATCTGTATGAAGTGACACAGAGTGAAGAAAGTAGAACCAAAAGAACAAAATACAAAACTACAGTAACATAAAAAGAGATCAATGTTGAGAGTCAGCAAAACTCTGGTCAAATATAATGATCAATACGAGTACTATACTATCAAAGTGAAGGGGTGTTTCTTTCCATTTTGTTAAGAACTCATCATTTGTCTTCAGGGAATTAACTCTGTGGTGGTGACAGGGGACACTGTTGAGATGTTTGCTCAGAAATGCCTATTGTATTAAGACAAAATGTATCAATAACATTTAAAAAATAAATAAAAGGTACCAACAGATGTAAGAACAAAAGAGGAGGTACTCAGTTTATATACTGAGAGAAGGAAGTAACAATAGCCCATGTGCTACACTCGGAATGGCCACAGAATACCAAGAGACCCAGAATAAGGCTCCCAGTGGGCTGGGCCTCCTGGGGATCATTTAACAGAGGATATGCACAAGCAAAGGCTCAAATGGGTTATGGTTTGTGTCATATCACTTAGCACAGAGGTTCCCAAACTTATTTGGCCAACTGCTCCCTTTTCAGGAAAAAAAAAATCACTCAACACCCCCCTGGAAATATATTTTCTTTAACCCTTTAACAGTTTTTTTTAATTTGCATCATTTCGAAAAATATATAAAATTTTTTTTCTACAAAATGGCATATCTTAAATTTAATAATTTATAGGTTTTTTTCCTACATTAAAATATTGATGATGCAATATTGCATCATATACCCATATAGTATTTTATTATAAACAAGTTGTTGCACGCACATATTCCTGCTGATACATGCTGCACTTCCCAACAATGCGCAACATGCTTACCTGCCAACACTTGCTTGTTAAGACTTGTCTGCAGACTTGACCACTGATGGGTTATAACTAGCATCTTGTGTGTTTATTTGGAAAATAATGTACTCACTATGACTTTAACTCTATTATAACAGATGAAACATGGACAAATGGTTTTTCAAAATTTTCTTCTCTTCTTTCCTTATGCTTCTACTGCCCCCTTATTTTTATTCAATGCCCTCCCCAACTGCACCTGAGACTTCTACCCAACCCACCCCCCCACATCATTCCAGCATCCCCCAGGGGGCGGTATTGCTCACTTTGGGAACCCATGACTTACACCTAAGGGCCTTCATAAATCTGTAACTGAAGAAAGTGCCCACAATGAGAAATCACAGAGCCAATGGACTGGAGAAGATCTGTTACTGGTTGTGAATTTTGCCTTCCCAAATCAAATAAACTTTCATAATTACACAAAAGCATTGCAGTTCTATTTTTTTCTGACTTTTGGGATAATTCAACCTATAATTGAACTCTAAAAACTATATGTCTCATTTATGAGATATGTTACGGTATCGATCTTTCTCACAAAACACAAAAGTGGCCATTGAAGCTATGAGAATGGGTGAGATTATTGAGAGAAGAGAAGGGGGTCAAGAGGACAAGAAATCAGCACAATACTTTGGGGGAAATACTCAAATTTATGTGAAAAGATGAAAAGCCAGCAGGAGACACAAAGAAGTGATCAGAGAGAAAGAAAGGAAAACTATGAGAATGAAATGTCTCAGAAGACAAGGAGAAAAATTCAGAAGTAGGTGGTAATCCAAAGTGTCGTGTTACAAAAGAGATCAAAAAGGATAAAGACAGAAAAAAGGTCACAGGATTTAACGATAAGGAGACTGGTAGTGAACTTGAAGAAAGCTGTTTCAGTAAGGTGGTGTGTATGAAAACTTGGTATTTAGATCCTGAAAAAATGAATTAATGGTGAAGAAGTAGAGGAAGTAAGAGCAGGTTATTCTTTTGAGAGATTTGGCAGAGAATGGATAGGAAGATATGCTCAGGGGGTGGCAGGTCAAGGGAAGGGTTATTTTTAAGGACTGAGGAGACCTGAAAATGTTTGTGAACTCAGGGGAAAGAGCCAGTCAAGGAGAGACTGAAGATACAGAGAAGAGAGAAAGGAGAATATCTAGAGATGCTAGGAGGAGAGAAGAGGGGAGAAGACTGAAGGCAGAAGAAATGGAGAGATTAGTTTTGGCAAGGAAGAGGGCAATCTCATCCTGCAAGAAGGAAGATAAGGAATTGAGATTGAGTGAAGACAGAGAAGTTACAAGGAATGAAGCAGCAGAATTTTTTCCATATAGTCTCATATCTTCCATAGAAGATCCATCATCATCCTTTTTATAGTGTGTAACAAACTACCATAGTTTCCTCCCACTCCCAACAGAGGGGCAGACATAAGGCCCACTTCTTTTTTTTTGGAGGGCAATTGGGGTTAAGTAACTTGCCCAAGGTTACACGGCTAGGTTTCTGTTTGTGTGGGTTAAGTGTCTGAGGCCAGATCCAAACTCAGGTCCTTCTGACTCCAGGGCCAGTGCTCTACTCACTGAGCCACCTAGCCACCCCAATAAGGCCCACTTCTAACAGGAATTAGCTTTCCCCTAAGAGGAGACAAAACTGTTAACAAGGCCTGATTGGCCCCAGATTCCTAGTCTTTTAAAGGTTTAAGATGTCTCAGCTATGTCAAATCTACTCTCAGACTTGCTGGGTGCTAAGACCATATCCTGATGACCTGCTGATCCGATAGGTTTCTGTGAGGAGGTGAAGGAAACCACAGCTACCAAAGCTGAAGAGAAGAGAACTAGTCATGTTAGAGCAAAGCAAACCTCTGTTGCATCAACTGTTCAATGACTTAGAAGTCCCTAATTCTCCCCGCCCCCGCCCCCCCCAAATCAAACCTAAACTAAGTCCAGGAGTTAGGCCTGCCTTTTACATAGTATAAGACCATCATTGTACTCTGTAGATGGCCCAGCAGTTCTTTTTCATTACAGTACATGGATTTGTCCATCCCCTTGATATCTTTTATTTCAATTCTTACATAAATGCTGTCATTGGTAACATTAAGCAGCCTGTTTATACCACATATCTGTCCTTTGTCCTTTGAGTTCTTTGTAATTTAGTACCTTGGTAATTTAGTTACAAAGCATCACTAGGAGAATGCTGATGTTAAAAAGGTGTTTTGTTTTGTTATGCAGTGGGGTATAATTTTGGATCATACAAAACATTTCATAATTTCCCCAGTGCAGTCCTGCCTGATCTCCTACTACTACCCAATTCCAGGTCCAACTCATTCACCTGCATCATTTGTCCAAAATTCATGTATTGAATGCTAGAGTTCAATGGGCTCTCTCTCCAACTACATATTATATTCTGGATAATAAGCATCTTTTTTTTTGCATTTTTAGGTTCTAAACTTAATAACAATCAACAAAAAGAACATATTGAAATAAACAAGAAAAGTAAAAAGAAAAAAACCACTCATAAACTCCAAATTATTCACTTTATTAAAAGAAATTTGTAGTTACATAATATAAATCCAGAGCATAAATAATAGTGAAAATATTATTTCTAGGTCCCCTTTTGCACTCTGTTAATAAATTTCGTTGCTGTTATTTCGATGTAAAGATAGGCATGGGGTGAAAAATATGTTCGGAAATAAGGTTCAGGAGTAAGGAATGAGAAAAACATGTGGAAAGTGCAGAACCTATCCTCCATGAATACTTTCTTCAAGAAAAGGACTGGAAGGCACTAGACATGATGAGCACTGAATAGCAGCACAAAATTGAAATTGGTTATATTTTAGCAGACGGGAAATGATAAGTTACTGATGTGGGAGTCATTCCTGAATCACTGTGTACACTGACTTGTTACATGAAGGAGCAAAATTAATTCAAAGCTAGCAGAACAAAAACGATAAATTAATATGGGGCAAAATTAAACTAACTCCAACTTAGCAACTAAACAAGTAACTGGTGCAAAAAATGGGAAATAGATGGAGAAAAGTAAAACAACACAGATTTAATATACTGCTATAAAGAAGTTGAACCAATGTAAATCAAATGACACACTGGTTAGAGCAAAAGAATCTAGAAAGCCTTAGTCTTACTGATCAAGGAAGAAATGACAGCCAAGGACAATGCCTGTTTTGAATATAAACTCATTTGTAAAACTTGTAGAAGTATAGTGGAAGATTATGATTAGTATTGGCTTTAAAGACAGCAAGAAGCAGTGGAAGGAAAAGCCAGTTTAAAGAAAGTCTGGCAAGAGACCCAACTAAAATTCATCCCTAGGGCTTTAAGAATAAAACTGGAAGAACAATAGGCTAAAGATGGAAAATTCTGCAAAGATTTTTGTAACAAACCCTCTTCACCCTCCAAGACAGTGGAGTCACCACAGTCCCAGATGTGCTTCTAGAAAAAGTAGAAACAGCACTGAAGAAAACAAAGCTGGGAAAAGCAGCTGGAATAGACCAAATATACACAGAAAAGGTCCATGTTAGAGGCAACACAATTTTGAGGTTGTTAATGTATTGATTCTGAAGGTATCTTAAGGAAGGGAAGATACTAAGGCAAGGAAAAAATATCAGATATTATTACCAGAAAAATATGATCAAGAGAACACTAACAATTACCAGTTTATATGTCTACATTCTCATCTATGTAAAAATTACATGAAAATAACCCACATATGGATTGGGGACATCCCTGATGAGAGTATTAGAAGATCAAGTAGGTCTTCATAAGTGGCAGTCCTTAGTACATGACATCTTTATCATCACACGATTTAGAGATGTAGAAAGAATATAAGATATCACTGTACTTGATGCTTGTGGACTATAAAAACATGTAACTCAGTAAAGCAAAACATTCTCTTAAAGGCTTCCATCCAAGAAGGAAGAAAAGCCATTCCTCTCACGCATATGTCAAAACCATACAAGATGTCTTGAAAGACATAATAAAAGAGATCACCTTGTTTGATGACCCTTTGATCATTATTATCAAGATGCAAAGAGGGAGACATATGCTCACCAAAAATGTTCATCATTGTCATTAATCAATGAACACATATTTATTGAGCAACTATATTCTGGGTACCATGCTATATGTTGAGAATACAAAGGCAAAAATGAAACATTCCCTACCATCGAAGAACTTATATTCTATAATCTGGGGAGAGATCCAGTGCAGAGTACAAGATGAAGAGGGATTTATTACCAAGGTAAGACCCTATAGATGCTCCTGTTTGCAGAGAACAGTGTGCTGATTGTATCCAGGCCCAGATCACTGTAGAGACGCTTCCGAATGAGGTACACTAGCAGCACTCCAAAGGGTCTGGCATAACCACTGACTTAGGAAAAACTAAGATGAAGACTACTGTCCAAATGATGACACATAGTTGGGTAGGCAACCTATAGAGCTCATCTGTCAGTGTGTACAGCCTTGATAGACACTCAAAATAGGCAAGGAAGAGAGCTAGTTGAACTGTCTTTAGGAAACTGTAGTTCTTTTAACAACCTCAACCTTCTCCTTGAAACAAAACTCCATTAAAAATACCAGCACTCTTGCAGTGTTGTATTGTTGGAAGTCATGGAACACTGACTTGGAAGAATTGAAACCAAGGATCATTGAAAGGGAAAGGCACATGATGGGCATGAACAGGCTACAACACCACACAAATAATGGGATTATGAAGGAGAAACAGGAAGCCATAAAAACGCATGCCTTCTTGGTCAACCTTTTTTTTTTTTTTTTGGTGGGGGGAAGGGGTAAAAGAACCACTTGCAAGTTTTTCTATTCTTTTGAAATCTGACTTTGGAACACTTGTAAAACTGTAGTAGATATGGTAATGTTTTGCATAGCTATACATGTACAACATATACTGAACTGCTATTTTCCCAGCGGGAGTGGATGACAAGGGATAAAGGGAATGGATCTGGGATTCAAAGTTTTAAAATTAAATGTTTCAAATATATATAAATACTATTATTAATACTATTTTGCATGTAACTTGGAGATAAGATGTGCAGGCATTGGGGCACAGAGATTCACCTTGCCCTAATGGAAAAGTCGAATGGGGTATGGGAGAAGATATGGGAGAGAGCAGATTGGATGAGGGGATATCCTGTGGGACTGCTATTCTGGGTTGGTGGGTAGGGGAAAAATTGGGAAAAAACTGTAACTCCAAATCTGGCAGAAATTAATGATGTAAGCCAGAAGTTAATAAAGCATTTGGGAAAAAAAACTGTAGTAGAAGAAGGGTTGTGGGGCCCCTCACTGGAAGTCCTCAAGCAGAGGCTAAATGACCACTTGGGGCTAGACTAGGTGGATCCTGAAGTCCCTTCTAGCTTGAAATCCCTGGATTCAATGAAAATGTGATTAAAAACCATAAAGTATCTGGAACATACCCCAAAAGAGGGAAATGACAAAAAGTAAACAAAAGTAAACAAAAGGGCAGCAAGGACACTGTTCTACTTCACAAATATATTAAATCCCTTAAAAATTCTTCCAACGTCTATAGAATCATAGCTCTAGAGCTATAAAGGCCCTCAGAGGCCATCTGGTCCAATCCCTTCATTTTACAGATGAAGACACTGAGGGTCAGGGAGGCAAAACAAGTTTGCCCACAATTACATCAGTAGTGTTGAGAGGTAGAACTTAAGCCCAATCTTCTGACTCCCCAAACCATCACTCTGGTCAGCTATCCAATAAAGATTTATTAAGCACCTACTATGTGCCAGGCACTGTGCTAAGCACTGGGGTTACAAAGAAGGTAAAAGACAGTCCCTGCCCTGGAGGAGCTTGCAGTCTAAGGAAAGAGTCAACATGCAGCAACTCCAGACAAACAAGCTACAGGCAGGATCATGTGGAAGCGTCTTAGAGGGAAGGCATGAGAACCAAGGAAGACTCCAAAAGGCTTTCTGCAGAAGATGGGATTGTAGCTGGGACTTAAAGGAAGCCAGGGAAGCCACAAGGCAGAGATGAGAGAGGATCCTAGGAATGGGACACAGTCAGGGAAAATACACCAACTCAAGAGCTGGAGTGTCTTGTGCAAGGAACAGTGAGGAGGCTGGTGACGCTGCAGAGGGCAGAGAGGGGACTGAGTATGAGAAGACTGAAAAGGTGGGTGGGTGGGTAAAGGAAGCTAGGTTATAAAGGGTACTAAATGCCCTCCTTCATATGGTTTTATATTTGATTTTCAAGGTGATAGAGTCAATCAAAGTTTAATTTCAGGAGTTTCAGGAAGATCAATCTGACAGCTGAATGGAGGATGGACTGGAGTGGGGAGAGACTTGAGGTACCAGCAGCTACTGCAACAGTCTAGGCTTGAAGTGATGAGGGTTAGGGGGTGACAGCATCTCTCATGTCAAAGATGTCATGATGGTAAAATCGACAGGTCTTGGAAACTGCTTGGATATGGAGGGCGAGGGAGAGTGAGAAGCTCAAGATGACCCCTAGATCATGAGCCTGGGTGACTGGGAAGAGGGTACTGCCCTCAACAATAATAGGGAGGTCTGAAAGGAGGGAGGGTTTAAGGTGAAAGATAATGAGCTCATTTTTGGACATCCAGTTGGACATGGTTTTTCATTGCACTATGCTGCTTCCCACTGTAGAATATTGTACTAAAGTACTTACAGTAACTAAGACAATGGTCCCCAACCTCAAAGAATTTATAATCTGCCTTAGCTTGAATTTCTGCCTAATTCAGTCCCAACATCTAAAAGGTCTTAAGTAATAATGCAGATATATAAATCCTTAAACAATAGCCAATGGTTTCCAGACGTTTATTTCTAACACACACACACACACACACACACACACACACACACACACACACACACACACAGAGTGAAGGAAATTGAGAGAACAGATTTGCTAAAAACAAATACTTCAAAATCAACATTTCTTTAAGCAAAGGCCTTCTTGTCAAAATTAGAAATACTTGTATTTCTTTACTTTTTGCTTCATACAATGGAATAGACAAAGGAAAAAAGACCCAAAAGGTATCTTTTGTTCACTGAATCCTTTGCTACATTTTAAAACAAACAATATATTCCATTCCCATCTTTTCAATCCAATTAAAAAAAAATCCTCATTCTTCTCAAATTTGGAAAGCTGAGTAAGACAAAATTACTTTGACATTAAAAGGCTCAATTAATTTACATAAAGGCTTTCTAATGATTCCATATAACTAATAAGTTTATTTAACCAAATTTTAACCTGATGCAATTTATAAGCTGAGAGTCAGGATTTATAATGAACTAGAATTGTGTTGTTGTAATTGTTGCATATTTAGGGGAAATACTGAATGTATCTTTCAATCAGGCTTCAAAACCACAGTAACTGTTCAAAGTTTGAATTACCTTATAAAAGAAATGAATAGAACAGCAAGAACACTGAAATCTGTCGAAATGGAATGCCTATTTTAAAAAATCAAGTTTAATAGCAGGTTCAGCTTAAGAAGCTCAACCAACAAATCACAAAGGCAGTCTTTTTTGCACAAAATATAAAAAGACAAATACTCAGCATAATAAGCATGAAAATTAGAAGGCGCTGTTGAAGCTTTAGTACTCAATCAATCACGACTCCCCTGCTACAGTTGGAATTTCTCCCACTGACATCCTGAGCAGCTTTGACCCTTCTTAGTTTCCAAGTCTGACAAAATCACATCTTGGAAGTGGTCAGACTACTGGCAACTGGTGAGTACAGTAAATCCCTTCTCATTCTGTAACTCCAGTAAATGTCCTATTTGCATTTTTTCCCACCAGATGTTTTTACCAAGTGCATACAAAAGGCCTACTGTGAACAAGATGAATGTACAGATCAATGTGTATCATAAGTCCCCCTCCCCTCACTCCTCCCAACATGTAGCTTAGGAAAAGAAGATCCAGGCACCATCCTATGCACTCTTTTATTCTTTGTCAAATTCATTTTTGCCACAAATGTATGAAAATAAACAATGAAAGAGGGCATTTAACGACAGTGCTCACTTAGTACAGTGGTCAGCATATAGGAGCTCAATTAAAACTTCTCTTATTAAAAAAATCCAACCCAAGGGGAGAGGACAACTAAAAATGCAGCCGAGTCCTAATCATTACCATCACATAACTGAATCTGACACACATTTAGTAAGCATCAGTAGGACAGGACTTGGCAACTGACTGACTGTGAAAGGGAAGGGAAGAAATGAATCTGAGTTGGGCTGGGAAACTGGATGACTGGGAGGATGGGAGAAGAGATTCATCAACAGAAAAAAGTGAATTTGGAGAAAGCTAAAGATTGAGGGAAATAAGGGCCTACACCAGGGTGCTGGCTAGGCCAGAGGAGGGGGGTGATAGCACCTCTCATGTCAGAATGGCCAAATGGACAGGCCTTGGAAAGTGCTTAGATATAGGGCAAGGGGTGAGAGAGGTCAATTTTGGACCATGGGGGTTTGAAGTACTAAAAGGATCTCCAGGTATAAATGTCCAGGGGCAATGGGAAATGCAGAGATGGCCCTCAGGGGAGATAAAGATTTGGGAATCATCCCCACAGAGGTGATAATTAAAGTCACTGAAGTAGAGGAGATCACCAAAGGAGAAAATATTGAAACGACGTCTTAAGTCTTGGGAGGCCCCATACTCGAAGCACTGAGAGATGAACTACAGTGAAGAAAGAGTCAGACAGGTAGGGTGAGAACCAGGAGAGAACAGCTCTACCAAAGGTGAGGGGGAAAAGCATATGGCAGTGCTGACAATGGCAAATGCTACAGAAGACTCTATGAGACTAAAGGCTGACTTGGGAGAGAGCCATTTTGTAGAGTGCAGGGCTAAATTCAGCTTGCAAGGGGTTAAGAAGTGGGTACAGTGGGGAGTAGAGAAGGAAGTTAGCATTAGAATAACAAGGAATGATTGATATGGCAAGATCTCAGAGGAACCAGGAGGGAGCATGTGGAGAGATGAGTCTTGGCAAGCAGACAGGAAAGTTTTGAGAAAGAGGAAAGTCAAGTAGGAGATGAGGCCATCATGTGAGGGCAAAGCATTTGACAAAGTCACAATGTTATTCTTGTAGACAAGATGATGAGGTGTAGGTTATAGGATAGTAAGTTATGTGATTCTGAATGGCTAGACACTGATGATTCTGACATGTCTGCTTCCCAGAATGGTTTTGACTATCCTTAAAGGGGGAATTGATAATGAGTTGTTTTAGACACAGTGATCTTGAGATGTTGATAGGGCATCCATGTGGAGATGCCTAATCGGTAGCTGCCATGAAAATTTTTGAACTCAGAAGAGAGGTTAGAACTAGAGGTCTAGATCTGGGGGTCAGCTTCCTGGAGGGCACAGGTGAAACTGGGAGAGCAGGTAAGATTACCAAGGAAGAGGTATATATAAAGAGAAGAGAGAGCAATAACAAAAAAAAGTCTCTCTTCAGACAGAAAAGGAGCCAATGACAAAAAGAAAGGAAGGGGTGTTAGGGAGGCAGGTGAAGAAGCAGGCCAGTCTCCCCAGAATAGCAACCACTCCCCATTATGCTGCACTTTAGGGCTGATGACAATCCAGTGAGACAGAGTGAAAGTATTACTAGCTCTATTTTAAGTATAAGTCAATTGAGGCCCAGAGAGGTTAAGTGATTTGCTTGGGTCACAAAGTGTGGAAGGCAGTATTTCAATCTCCTGACTCCAAGTCCTGTGATCTTTCTAAATCATGCATCCCAGTAGGAAAAAAAAATAGTGGAACACCAAGGGATACACAATGTCAAATGGTTCAGATAGGTGCGAAAGAATGAAAACTAGCAAAATGTCATAGGTAGAAGAGATAGTGTGGCCTATCTACCAAGAGCTCATGAAGTCCGTGATCATTTTGAGAGAATCCCTTCAGAAAAGTGACAGGAAAGGAAACAGAGTGCCAGGGATTGAGGAGAGAGAGGGAGGCAGGAAATGTTACTCAGACGATTCCATCTGAATAAAAAGAGAAACAAATTTTTGCATAAAAGTACAACTGCTTCTTGCTTTAAGATAACAGAACATACAAATCTTCAAACTTATAGAACAGGTAAACTGAGAAGAGTGATCACAGAATCACAGAATTTGAGACTTGGGAAGGACAGTATAATCTAACCCATATTTGAAAGGAAAATTCCACTGACACACCTGACAAGTGGCCAGCCATTCTGCCTCTGCTCAAAGACCTCAGGTGAAGGGAAACCTACTCACTGTGAGAGCCACCCATTCCCCTCTACTTGTGAAGGAGTTTTTCCTAACATCAAGACTAAGTTTGTTTTCATGCACTTTCCCCACACGGCAGTCCTTCACATAGCTGATGAACATCCTGCCCTCTAGTTTGGTCAACTTTCCTCAAACAACAATGCAGTCAATGGCCTGGACTCATCGTGAATTCAAGAAGCTGACCCTTCCCAGACTGGTCAAGTCTGATGATTACTATCCAGATCTAGTTATTCATGTGGGTACAAAAGATACTGCCAGAGGGAACCTAGAAAGCATTGTTGGGGATCATAAGTATTGGGCACAAAACTGAAGGACTCTGATTTACAAAAATTAAATCTACCAATTTTCAAAGCATTATCTTGAGAAAACTGGAGTTAGGAGACATGTATTTTCTTTTCTGGTGTAATCCCTGACTCTTTACCTCTCCCCATCACATCTAATCTGTTACCAACTCCTGTCAATTTTTACTTCTGTGACATCTCTCATATATATCCCCTGAGACTCAGACATCGCCACCACCCTGGTACACGCCCTCATCACCTTATCACTCTACAACCCAGTGACACTGGCCTTCTTGTTCTTCCTAGCATAACACACATAATTTCCTGACTCTATGAATTTTCACTGGTTGCTGCCCATGCCTGGAATTCTCTCCCCCCTTATCCCTACCTCCTGGCTTCCTTTAAATAACTCACCTAAAAGTCCCACCTCCTACAAGAAGCCCTTCTCTATTAATGAATTAATTAATGTTGATTACCTCCGATTTATCTGGACTATATCTTGCTTACACATAGCTGCTTGCATTAGATTGTGAGCTCCACGAGGGCAGGGACTATCTTCTGCCTTTTTCTGTAGCAGAGTGCCTAGGACAAGGTAGGCATTTCATGCTTGTTGACTGACCCTTGCTGATTTGCTAAAACACTGTATGTAAGGCATTCAACATATATTTCATTAAATGTCTGCTATGTGCTAGGCACTATGCTAGCTGGAGAGAATTCAAAGACAAACACGGAACTTTCTGCCCTTGAGTTAATAAGGCATTAAGAGAAAACAATATGTACATAGATAAGAACAAAATGGATGCAAAATAATTTCAAATTCATCTGAGAAATCATACAGCACTTTAAATGATCCTAAGCCTGTTCTCTGACACAAAAATCCATTTTAAACATGAATATTCTTTCAGTGACACTCTAAGGAGTATCAGGAAGTAGTTCTTGAATATGCAAAACTGTAGATAACCCAAAGGCCAAGGAGAAATAGATGGTGGGTGTGAGCAGGCTGTAGTATGTGACAATTTCTGTGTCAGATTTGGCATAAAAGACCTCGTGCAGGAAATGTCTCATTCCAGAATGAAGTGGAGCCACTCATGTCATGACAGTGAAGAATAAAATATGGACAGCCTTACTACCCAGAGAATGGTAAAAGAAAATTGATTTTTAACTTGGGGTCTGCAAACTTAAAAAAAATTTTTTTTGATAATTGTATTTGACCATAATTGATTTCTTTGATAATTTTATGCTTATAAAAACATTCTTCTGAGAATAGCTTCACTGGACTCATTTCCAAAGGGGTCCTGGATACACAAAAAGTTTCAGAATTCCTGAAATTAGAGCAAAGGTCGACAAACTTCTGCCCACTGTATTTTAAAATATAAAACCATACTTAGGTCTTCAGAGGCACAGAAATGGACTGCCAGCCAGATTTAAGCCTTGGGAAGTAGTCTGCCAGCCCCTGAATTAGAGGAAGGTTCTAGTATATTGGGGAAATGCTTTATAGAAGGTCTATGGAAGAACACTGCACAAAATGAGATTTGTGCAATTGGAGAGAGTACCTGATGGATGAGATCATAGAGTGAAGAAATTACTCAAGCTCTTCAAAATTAGATTCTTCCAAGATGCTTTGTTTATAAATTGGAACTCACCCAGCACACCCCACTCCACCACTAAAAAACAAAACAAAATGAAAAAAAAAAAAAAAAACACTGCCAAAAAATCCTATATGTCCAATGAATGCAAAATGGTGGGAAGATTATGGTATAGTGGGGTGGCTAGGTGGCACAGTGAGTAAGAGCGCCGGCCTCAGAGTTGGGATGACCCGAGATCAAATCCGGCCTCAGAAAATGAGCACCCACACACAAATAATGACTGGCCGTGTAACCTTGAGCAAGTTACTTAACCCCAATTGCTTAAAAAAAAAAAAAAAGAAAAAGAAAAGAAAATTATGGTATATTAATGTAATAGAATAGTGTTATATTGTAAAAACCTGATAAATACAATGCATGCTTCCAAGGAACTAAGGGAAGATCTCTACAGAGGGTCAATTATAATTAGCAGAAAACAACCTAGTCTCAACACTGAGTCTTAGAAACTTTTGGCTTCCTGTCACTTCAGTCCTGGCCTCCCCCCTCAAGCATGCCTGTAGCATGTGGTTGCTTTGATAGCAGAAGCTTTAATATTTTAGTGGTAAAAGGATGGAGAAATGAAGTATGCGTATATGAGTAGAACACTGGTGGAAAACTTATACATTGTCTTGTTACTGCTAAACTTTTAAAAATATTTTTTGTTATTCTGAACAAAATGCAAATAAACATTAGTATGTCCATATGTAAAGAAGAAAAAGTTTTACATATGAATCCACAAATCTCTATTATAGACAGATTGTATTTTGTTTTAAAGTAAATAACAAATTCAACATGTTCAATATTAAACTTAAGTCTCAATATGACTAGGACATTCAGTTACTTGGCTGCTGTTGGTTATTTGACTTAAGGAATGTTATGCTAAAGACTGATGATTCCAATACATCTTACTAAATTTCAACTGACTAAACAAAAAAGCAGCACTCTAGTAACCACGCACAACCTACTGGAATAAGGTCTGCTTCCTAAAATATGAACTAATAGCCTCACTTTGTATTCTTATGACATGCAAGCTTACTTGGTAATCTTGTAGAGTCCAAGAAAAGAACTCCTTTGTAGTCAATGTCATTCAATTTGTTTTTCTTTTTCAAATTTAAATTTAAAGACATTTTTTTCTTCATAATGTTCTTTTCTTTTTAAATGTTGAATTTCAAACTCTTTCCCTCCCTACCATCCCCTTCCCCACCCACTGAGAAGGCAAGCAATATGGTATCAATTACACAGGCAAAATAATGTAAGACATATTTCCATATTAGCCATGTTGAAAAAAAATCAAGAAAAATAAAGTGAGAAAATTATGCTTCAATTTGCATTCAGAGTTCATGAGATTTCTCTCTGGAGATGGACAGCATTTTTTCATCATGAGTCCTTTAGAATTACCTTGAATCACTGTATTGATCAGAGTAGCCAAGTCTCACAGTTGATCATCATTACAACATTGCTGTTACTGTGCACAATGATATCTCTGTTCTTCTCACTTTACTTTGCATCAGTTCATATAGGTCTTGCCATGTTTTTCTGAAATCACCCCCCTCATCATTTTGCCCAGAATGACAGTACTCCATCACAATCATACGTCACAAATTGTTCAGCCATTCCCCAATTGATGATTTCCAATGTTCCAAATGAGGAGATGATTTCAATCCTCTCAATTCCCAATTCTTTGCCACCACAAAAAGAGTTGCTAAAAATATTTTTGTACATGTAGATCCTTTTCCTTTTTCTTTGATCTCTTTGGGATACAGGCCTAGTAGTAGTATTGTTGGGTCAAGGGGTATGCACAGTTTTTGGCTTAGTTCCAAACTGTTCTCCAGAATGGTGGACCAGTTCGCTACTCTACCAGTATTTCATAAGTGTACTTTTTCTATGAGGCTTTCTTTGTAGTTGTTTTCACATTGTTGTCTTCTTCTGAGTTTATGTCTTAGTCTTTCCTAACACTGTCACAGCTTTTTAAGATCAAGTTCTTTTGTTGTTGTTTGCTTATTTTCCTAGTCTATTTCTTCATTTTGAACTTTATGTTAAAGTTAGGCTCTGCTCACCTGGGGGTGAGGAGACACTGTCCCAAGCTTCAGGCTTTTTTGTGCTGCTATTTTCAGAGCCAGTTTTAGGGAGCTGCAAGATTTTGGTGCTTCCAAGATAGTGTGATCCTGGGAGACATAGAGTCACTGTTCTCCTGGTCTATGCTCTGGCCTTTACCCAGTTATGGTCCCTGGTTCCTTGAAACCACAAGCACTAGTGCTCCCCTTTACTTTGGAGGTTTGACCAGGACCCCTATTCTCTTATACGACTGCCCTCCAGTGTTCCTCTTTGCCCTGGAACTATATCTCAGAATGGCATATGGGCAATAGTTGCCAATCAACACCAGTCGTACCAAGTATCAACAAAGGGTCCCCTGTAATCTCTTTTTGACCAGCCCTTATCATCTATGGCCTGGGAGTTCCCAATGCTACTGCTGCATGGGGGCTCTAGATAGGCTTCTACCCCAATGTCACAAACCTCTCCTGCTGACCTCCTAAGTTTTCTTCAGCCAGAAAAATATTTCACTCTGACCTTTGGTTGGCACTGCTGCTCCAAAATTTGGTTTGAGGCATTATTTTAAAGTTGCTTAGAGGGAAATACTGAAGAAATTCAGCTGGATGGATGCCTTTAATCTGCTATCTTGGCTCAACGTCATTCAATTTGTAACTGAATCTAAGTATTGTTTTTATTAAGTTGGTGGAGCCAGACCATGTACAATGAATATGTCCCTAATTATGTGCCTTCCTTTATTTCTGTGGCTCAAACTCCATCTCCTATACCTTTACTGGTTCCCCCACCTGCCTCTCTCTCCATCCCCTGAAATTGCCTTGTATATATGTGTATATGTATATGTATATATGTATATGTTGGTTCCTCTGATAAAATATAAGTTCTTTGAGGGCAGGAAATGCTTCCTTTTCATTTAGCACATAAGCTGATTAATAAACTTTTGCTGACTAATAGTTGGATCTATTTAAACCCTGGGTGTATCTTGGTATGTTGTTAGGACTGTATAAAAATGTTGATGAATTTTATGGATTTCTTTTGTCTGATGCTACTTTCCTGAAGTTGTCAATCATTGATTAATTAATTAGCTCTTTCACTAATTCTCTGGAGCAAAGGGATCAAACCTGGGATGTGTGAAGGTAAAAACAAATTTTTTGATTACTGCATTTCACCATTATTGGCTTCTTTTGTAATCCTATGTATTTAATTTTATATATTTAAAAACATTTGTGGAAGGAAGAAGGGTGAGACAGGTTTCTGCCAAGGGAAGATTCATGGCACACAAAATGCCAAGACCTCTTGAGCTGAGGTTTTCTAAGTAAATCATCATGTAATCTACAATTATGGATATTTTGGCTGTTCTTTGCACATATTTGCACCTTTATTATCTCTTATCTCACTGCTACATTTAGAGTTTCTAGAATTGTGTTGGGCAGCTAGATGACACAGTCCGGCATGGAGTCAGGAAGGATTCATCTTCCTGAGTTCAAATCTGGCCTCAGACACTCAGTACTGTGTCTAGTACTTGTGTGACCCTGGACAAGTCACTTCATCCTGTTTGCCTCAGTTTCCTTATTTATAAAATGAGCTGGAGAAGGAAATGGTCAATCATTCCAGTATCTTTGCTAAGAAAAACCCAAATGGAGTCACAAAAACTTGGACATGGCTGAAACAAATGAACAAGAACTGTGTCAAATAATAGTGGGGAAAAGGAAACTATATGTTCAAAGATCTTCATAGCCACATTATATAAAGTTGCAAAAAACAAAAAATGAAGCATATTAAAAATCCAACAACAGTGAAATGGTTAAATAAATTTTGGTAATTCATTCAAAAGAAAACTACAATGCAAGTAAGATGGACAACAGTGAGGAATACAAAGAAATCTGCAAAGTCTTTAATACAACAATGCAAAACAATAAAACAAAGACCCACCATATCCACAGGAAGAATACAGAATATGACCACTGAAAGTCAATGAGTATAAATTAAGAAAGGATCCTAATGGAGCCTTAGAGGGAGTAACTGAACATTTTTCATGACACTTTTATGTATTGAGATGAATGTAAATGCAAATAGTTATAGGTACAGTTGACTGCACTGATGTTCAATGTTAAGTTTTTAACCAAACATATAATGAAAAATAATAATGGGGAAATTGGGCATTCTAGTTTTACCCCTGTGTTTAATGGAAAAGTCCCTAGTGTTTTTCCACTGCAAAGAATGCAAACTCTTGGTTTTAAAAATATTTTTTCATCATATTAAAGAAAGGCCCTTTCCTGTCTGTCTCTGCTTTTTAGGTTTTTTAACATAAATGAGCACCATATTCCCTTAAAAACTTTTCTTTTCTGCAACTTTTAATGTGGTTTCTGTTGTTTACATGATTCATTATGCTCATTGTTTTCTTAACATTGAACCATCCTTGCATCCTTGGTATAACTCCAAGTAGGCCATAGTGAATAATTGATATGTTACTGTAGGCTCTTTGCTAAAGTTTTGTATTAAAATTGTGCATCAATATTCATTAGTGAAATTGGTTAATAGTTCACAGAATAACAGAATTTAAGAGTTGGAAAGAACTTCAGTGGCCATTTAGTCCAACTCATATGCAAAAAATAATCCCTTTAAAAACAGCCCCTGCCAGTGGTCATTCAGCTTTTGTGTGAAAGGCACTATTTCTTGAGGAAAGCTATTTCGTTTCTGGGTAGCTCCAACTTTTAGTAAATTTTCTTTACAGCAAGTCTAAATTTGCCACTTTGAGATTCTACCTCTTCCTCTGAGGTCTGCCCCTGGGGTCAAAGAGAGTAAGTTTATTCCCTCTTTTACAAGACATTCATTCAAATATCTGAAGACATATATCATGTCCCCTTGGAATCTTCTATACTTTAGGCTAAACATCCTCAGTTTCTTCAACCAGATCTTATCTAAAGGCCCAGAACTTTCAAGATGAGAAGACAACGCCCTCACCCTCTTGGTTGCCCTTCATCTTATCAATCTCTTTTGTCAGATGTGGTATCCAGGACTGAACACAGCACTGCAGTCAGTCTTACTGGCACATAATACAACTACATAGCCACCTGTTTATTCTTGGTATCTAGGGCTCTTTAAAAATGTTTTTACTAGAAATGGGACATTGAACATCAATACAAACAACTAAACTTACTTTATCTCATGATAGCCCTTCCCTCTAAGTCTCCATCAGGACCCTTTGTCCATTAATTCTCATGTATTTTCCCTCCTAGAATCATGGCCTGCACCCAACTTGCCTGGTTCGCATTTTTTCCCTCTCTCTTATTTTATAAAGGTCTTTGCAGATTTTACTTTATACATCATACCTATCCCTCTCAATTGTATTATAATGTTCAATTACAACTGTCATTCAAAACTGTATTTCTTAAGCAATTAGTTTGTGTCAGGCTTGACTATCCATGTTAGAAGGAAAGGCTTGGGGGCATGGGGAAGAGAGGGAGATTGAATGGGTATTGATATAGATGCCTCTCCTCCACCTCCCACAAAAAAGAATCAGTAAACATTAAAAAGCATACAGAAGAATACTAAACAGTTCAGAAGGAAACAGACAAATTAGGAAGAACAAAAGGTCCAGAATATCAAGGGAATTAATGAAAAGAAATGCTAGGGAAGGTGGACTAGCTGTACCAGATTTTAATCTGTATTATAAAGCAGCAGTCCTCAAAACTACTTGGTACTGGCTGAGGAATAGAGTAGTGGATCAATGGAATAGATTGGGTACACGACACTCAGCAGTCAATTACTATAGTAATCTACTGTTTGAGAAAAACAAAGACCCCAGTTTTGGGGATAAGAACTCATTATTTGACAAAAATTGCTGGGAAAACTGGAATATAGTATGGCAGAAAATACAGTCACCAAAATCAAGTCTAAATGGGTGCACTATCTGGGTATAAAGGCTGATACTGTAAGCAATCTGGGAGAGCAAGGGATTGTTTACCTGTCAGATCTATGGAGAGGGGAAGACTTTATGATGAAACAAGAGTTAGAGTTAGAGAGCATATATACAAAATACAAAATGGGTAATTTTGATTACATTAAATTGAAAAGTTTCTGTACAAATAAAGCCAATGTAACCAAGATTAAGTGGGAAGTGGAAAATTGGGAAAGAATTTTTATAACCAGTATCTTTGATAAAGGCCTCATTTCTAAAATATACGAAGAATTGGGTCAAATCTATAAGAATACAAGCCACTCCCCAATTGATAAATGGTCAAAGGATATGAACAGGCAGTTCTCAGAAGATGAAATTAAAGGTATCTATAAGCATATGAAAAAATGCTCTAAATCACTATTGATTAGAGAAATGCAAATCTAAACAACGCTGAGATACCACATCTCACTGGCCAGATTGGCTAAGATGAAAAAACAGGGAAATGATAAATGTTATAGAGGATGTGGAAGAATTGGAACACTAATGCATTGTTGGTGGAGTTATAAACTGATCCAACCACTCTGGGAAGCAATCTGGAACCATGCCCAAAGGGCTATAGAGAAGTGCATACCCTTTGACCCAGAAATACCACTTCTAGGGTTATATACCAAAGAGATCAGAGAAGTGGGAGGACCTGTATGCACAAAAATATTTATAGCAGATCTTTTTGTGGTGGCAAAGAATTGGAAATCAAGGGGATGCCCATCAATTGGGGAATGGCTGAACAAGTTGTGGTATATGAATGTAATGGAATACTACTGTGCTATATGAAATGAGGAGCAGATGGACTTCATAATAACCTGGAGAGACTTGTATAAACTGATCACAGCCACAACACAACATAAACTAACTTTGATAGACTGGGCTCCTCTCAGAAATGTAAGACTGTAAGACAACTCCAAAAGACTCATGATGGAAAGGGCAATCCATATACGAAGAAAAAGATGCGGAGTCTGAATGCAGATTGAAACAAACTACTTGCTCTGTTTCTTTTTCTTGTTTTGTTTTCTCTTTCCCATTGATCATTCCATCAGTTATAATCCTTCTTCACAACCTGACTAATGATTAATGTGAAGATATTTGTAGATCCTATGCATGCCGCCATGATGGGGGGAGGGTGAGGAATGGGAGGGGGAGAAAATCTGAAACTCAAGGGACTATGGAACTGAATGTTGTAAACTAAATATAAATAAACAAATTAATTCTTTTTTAAAAAAGAAGCTTTGCATTTAATTCAGGAAGACAATAAGTAAAGGGAACTTAAGAAGTGCGTATTAGGGGAAGGATTTGCTCAAGCCACAGTTTGGAAGTGACCACGGTCTGCACAACTCATAGTTTGGATGTGACCAGGAAGTGACATGAGGTCTGATGCCAGGCAAGATAAGGGTGAAATTTCCCCGGTGTATATATACAAAATACACACTTTTAGTGAGGAGAAATGAGAAGGACAAGAATAATGGCTGAAGCGTTGGCTTGATAGTAAAAAAAAAAAAATTTAAAAAAAAAAAGAAGGGAACAGACACAAATAGGGCAATTTTGTTAATGTTGCATTAAATTTAATGTACACTTTTAAGAAACTGCACAAAGCAGCGGTTCTCAGTTTCATATACAACTTGTTTTGTTCTTTGTATGATGAAATTTGCATGTTTTAAATGTTTAAGTTAGCTAACCAAATTAAAAATACCTAATAATAAGAAGAAAGATGATGTTACTGAAACTTGGACATGGAGAGTTTTCTCCCCAAACTGTTACAGACATATCATTTTCACACCTGATGCCTCTGTAAGACCTAGCACACACTGTACTATGAGGGTCTCTGGTGAGAGAGGTACACTCTTGTTTATGGCCCAAGAACAAAGCAAAATGTAAAAGTGAGTCCTAAACAATAAATGAAGCATGGACAACTGAGTTAACTAGATTCAGCTCTATTATGCAGCAAAGTTGCACATGTTTCAAAGGTCAGTAAATCAATCAAGAAATGTTTATTAATTGCCTAATATGTGCCAGATACTGGGCAAAGTGATGCTAGACGAGAATACCTTCCAAAATCTAAGGGGATCTCAGAAGACCTCTAGTCCTATGGGTATCAACTACAATCTCTTCCAGAACATCCCTAACAAGGAGTTACCCTGCCTTCATTTTGCAAGACTTGTACTCAGGGGAACAGAGTACCCGTTCCATTTTCTGGATAACTGATTGATGGTAAGTTTTTCCTTATATGGAGCCTAAATTTACCTCTTCTACTCCCCCCCTAACTAGGGACCCCCCAGATAAAGAGCTGGGATAAAAAAAATCATTTGGATTTTCTTATATTTAGATCGAGTTTCCACCTAACACTGCTAGCTTTCCTCACAGGTACTAAACACAACAACTGAAGCCATTGTCCAAATGACAGCCCTTCAGACACCTGGAGACAGCTACTATATTTCCCCCAAGCCTTCACATCTCTAGGCAAGAGTACCTTCGGTCAATCCTTATATGGCTTCACCTTGAAGCTCTTTACTCTCCTAGTCGTTGGATGCTTTCCTAATGATCAAAGCAAACCTAAGACTTTGAATTTTTTCCAATTAGATTTTATCTCCTGATTCTGCCCACTGTTATACCCTGTTGATATCTTTCTGGATCCTTAAGCTGCCATCTCACCAGTTAGATATTCATCCTCTCCACCCCCCCATAGCTAAGTCTTTTGCAATTAGATAGACATCAGTTAATCAACAAGCATTTACTGAGCGCCTACATGTCAGTAGTCAGAGCTACAAATGCAACAGCTGAACAGGCCTTGCAACAACATACACACAGGAATATATAAGCCCATAAAAAAAAGGTATGAGATAACATTTTTTGGAGGGGGATACACTAAAAACTGTGGGCTTGAAAAAAGACTTTTGCAGAAGGTGGTACCTAGGCTGAGCCTTGAAGGAAACTAGAGAGTTGGAGTGGTGGAGGTGAGGAAAGGACATTCTCAGGATAAGGGACAGCCAGCACAAAAACCCAGAAGCAGAAGGGTCAGCTTCAGTTTGGCTGGACTGCAGAGTAGATAAAGGGGAGTAATGCAGAATGAAGAGGGAAAGGTCAGATGTGATTAGGTTGTGATGAGCTACCACTAAAAATGTGTTTTTCATCCAAAAGATCACAGGGAGTCACTAGAGTTTATTCAGTGTAGGAGTGACAGGGTCAGACCTGTGCTTTAGGAAATCACTTTCAATGGATTGGAGAGGGAAGAGATTTGAGGCAGGATGACCAATTAGTAGGCTACTGAAACGATCCAGGTGAGATGGGATGAGGGCCAGCTGTTATGCTGCCCTCTAGGTGATTCTGAGTGGAGAGAAGGGGGCAATAGGTGAGAGACATGGTGGCAGAAAGGATTTGGCAACTGAATGGATCTGTGGGATGAGTGAAAGTGAAGAACTGAAGGTGATATTGAGGTGGTAAATCAAAATGACTAGAAGAAATAGGGATTTTTGGAAGAAGAGAGGGTTTTGGGGGAAAGCTAATGAGTTTTGGACATGAGACTGAGATGCCTATGGAAGACCCAGCTGGAAATGTCCAAGAGGCAATTGGTTAGTGGGACTAGGGCTTGGGAGAAAGAACAAAGCTGGATATATAGATTTGGGTGTTATCTACATAAAGAAGATAATTATATACTATTTACTGCCTTTAGTCAAACCAAGCAAAGATCCTTGGGGGCACTCTCCTAAAGACCCAAAGTAACAGTAAACTATCAATAACTATTCTTTAGATCTAGCCAATCATTGAGTCTACCTATCAAATTCTGGCAAGATAGCTAAGTGAGAGGTTGGAACTGAATCCACTTTCAATTTTTATAGAGATAAAAAAGACATGCCAGTCAGCATTTAAGGATGGACTGACTGCTAAGTAAACATAACATTACCCAGATTAATAAACAGATTGTGCACTGTACCAATCAAATGACCAAAGATTAATACTCTAAAGAATTATACAGGGGCGGAGCCAAGATGGTAGAGTAGAAACAGCACGTCCAAGGCACTCTCCCCCCAGATCACCTCCAAACTATGTAAAAGGGGTCTCTGAACAACTTCTGGAGCCCCAGCACCCACAGAACAACACAGAGAAGCTAACTTCCCGCTGAGGACAGCCCAGCAGCCCTGCAAGGACCAGCGCAGAGCTCTGGGAACTGGCAGCACAGAGCGGAGAGCTGAGCCCAGGTCCGTGTGAGCCGTGGTTTTAGCCCCAGGGCAGCAGGGCCAGTAGCCGGCTGGAGGGACCCCAGAACACCAGCAGCTGTGGCGACTCCAAAATTATCAACACAGACAGGCCTAGGACAAAGTAAGAGGTTAGTGCCCTATGGACTTTGGGACAAGTATTTGGGGAATGCGTCGGCTTCTTCCCCTAGGGGCTAGAAGCCACTGAGGAGACACGCCATTTTGCAGTTTCCAGTGGCAGCTCCAGCTCCTGGCCTGCGAACTGTAGGGAGGTCCAGCGATCAGTCTTGGAGGGTAATCGCTCTTGCTTTAACCTCCCTGGATCTGGATTGTGGTCTGGGGTGGAGGTTGTGGGGTGGGTATCCAGCTTGCCAGAAAGTTGTGAAGACCCCAACGTTCGGGACAGAAGCTCCCCTGTCTGATGTCAGAGTCCTACTGTAGCAACAAGCCCAAAAGTCAAGTAATTAAGTGGCAACATGCCAAGGCAAAGGAAACAAAATAAACAGAAAAATGAAACATTAGACTCCTATTTTGGGGGCAAAGAGGATCGAAGCATGGAACAGTCAGAGGACTGTGAGGTCAGAAATCCTGCTCCAAAAGCCCCAAAGGAAAATATGAGCGGGTTATAGGCCATAGAGGACGTTAAGAAGGACTTTAAAAATCAAATAAGAGAAGTGGAGGAAAAATTGGAAAGAGAAATGAGAAGGATGCAGGAAAAGTATGAAATGAGGGCCAACAGTCTGACTGAGGAAAACAACACCTTAAAGAATAGACTAACTCAAATGGCAAAGGAGGCCCAAAAGGGCAATGAGGAGAAGAATGCCTTAAAAAACCGAATTTGCCAGATGGAAAAAGAATCTCAAAAGCTCACTGAGGAGATTCATTCCTTCAGAGTTAGACTGGAGCAAATGGAAGCTAATGACTTTATGAGAAATGAAGATGCTGTTAAACAGATCCAAACAAATGAAAGAGTAGAAGGCAATGTGAAATATCTCATGGGAAAAACCACTGACCTGGAAAATAGATCCAGGAGAGATAATTTAAAAATTATTGGACTACCTGAAAGCCATGATCAAAGAAAGAACCTAGAAATCACCTTTCAAGAAATTCTCAAGGAAAATTGCCCTGATGTTTTAGACCCAGGGGGCAAAATAGAGGTTGAAAGAATCCACCAATCACCTCCTGAAAAAGATCCCAAAAAGAAAACTCACAGGAATATTATAGCCAGGTTCCAGAATCCCCAGATCAAGGAGAAAATACTACAAGCAGCCAGGAAGAAACAATACTGTGGAAACACAATCAGAATAGCACAGGACCTGGCAGCTTCTACACTGAGGGATCGAAGGGCATGGAATATGATATTCCAGAGGGCAAAAGAGCTGGGAATGAACCCAAGGGTCACCTACCCAGCAAAACTGAGTATTTTGTTTCAGGGGAAATATGGTCATTCAGTGGAATAGAGGACTTTCAAGCATTCTTGAGGAAAAAACCAGAGTTGAATAGAAAATCTGACATCCAGACACAAGAAGCAAGAGATGCCTGAGAAGGTAATCAGGAAAAAGAAATCAAAAGGTACTTATCAAAGTTGACCTATTTACATTCCTACATGGAAAAACATTAACTGTGACTGATGAAACCTTTCTCAGTATGAAAATAATGGAAGAAGGGTATAAGGATTGCTTTAGAAATTTTTAAGTGGTAGGCAAATTATCAGATCTTTTCTCTTACCTTACCTTTGACTCTTAGACCCTCTAACTCCCTTCAAGGCCCAACTGAAGGGCCAATGTGAACACAAGACTCTTCCTGATCCCAACAGATTCCAGGGGTCTCCAACTCCGACATTATTTCAGTTTGATCTCAGTGTATGTACCATTTTGCCCAAATATAATGTAAGCTACCTGAGAGGAGAGACTTGGTTTTTGTATCCCCAGTAGCTGGCACATAACTAATAAATGCCTGTTAAACTGAATGGCAAACTACTGGCTGAACATAGCATGTAAACAGAGTGTGAGAGTTTAAGACTTGTTTTTGTAGTTATAGTTCTCCACATCCTTCACGGGTCTTGTTAGGTTAATCCCTTAATAGGTTTTGTTATTATTTTAATGAAATTTTTCTTCCTATCTCTTCCTTCCACATTTTCTTAGTAAAATGCTAAAAAGCTGATGACTGTTGTCTTTCATTTATGTTTTTGTTAAAGGTTATAATTTTCATTGCGTTGTGGCCTATAAATGATGTGTTTAGCATTTCTGCCTTTCAGTCAGTCAGTAGACAAGATTTTATTAAGTGCCTATTATGTGCCAGGCACTGTGCTAAGCATTGGCTAAGCACAAAGAAAAGCCAAAAAAAAAAGCAATTCTGATATTGTTCTGAGATGCTGAAGAGAATAGGTACATTCCCTAAAACCATATTCAGTAAATATCAAAGTTAAATCATACCCAGTTTTTCTATTATTTTCTTGAAATCTTTAGTATATATTTTTAATTTGCCTGTTAGATTTGTCTAAATCTGAATGGGGTATGTTGAAGTGACCTAAAATTATCTGCTTGTTATCTAAGTCTTTTTGTAATTCAATTAGCTTTTCCTTTTAATTATTTAGAAGGTATTCAGTTTGGTACATACATATTCTATATGGACTCTTTAAGTATAATGTAATTCCTGTTTGCCTATTTTTACTGTTACCTTGTCTGACAGGATCATGAATAAGACTATTACTTTTTTGGATTTGGATGAGACACAATAAATTTCACTCTGGCTCTTCATTTTATTTCTCCATGAAAGTATTTTTAATTTATTCATGAATGTATATTATTTCTTTATGGAGTGAATTTTTGGGTTTTGGTTTGTAATACATTCTGCCACCATCCATCATTTTATGGGCAGTTCAGTCATTAACATTCCTGGTTATGCTTGCTTTCTTCCCTATAAAATTCTATTATGATATTTTTCTTTTGGAAAAAAATCAGCAAGAATTATCTTTAGTTTATACTTCTTAGGGCAATCAGATGACAATTTTCTCCCTTCTCTTCTCCTCACCTAGCCCAAAAGGTTCTTGCCCTTTTTTTTCTTTTCTAATAGGCCCTATGTAGCTATAGTATGTTTTGTTTAAGGTAATCCCCTCTCAAATCCCAACTTCGAGCACAAACAGCTCTCCTCTCTTCCAACATAATATCCTTTCTTCTCCATCTGAATAACCTACACATCTAGAACCCCAATCTGAATAGATGGTAAATCCTTTCATCTTTCTCCTTTCCTTTTTTCCTTGAACAAAGCCCAAAGCCAACAAGCATTTATTAAGTGTCTACTGTTATGTCAGATACCTCGCTAAGCACTGGGGATACAAAGAAAAACAAAAAACAAAAGACTTCCTGACCTAGAAGCTCAAAGACTACTAGAGGAGATAGCATGCAAACAACTATGTGTACACACACATGCACACACACACACACACACACACACACACACACACACAATAACTCTGAGGTAATCTCAGAGGAACTAACATTAAGGGAAACTGGGAATGACTACTTTGCAAAAGGTGGGATTTTAGCTAAGACTCGAAGGAAGCCAGCGAAGCCAGGAGATAGAAGTGAAGAGGGAGAACATTCCAGGTGTGAAAATACCCAGATGTGGGAAATGGAACGTCTTGTGAAATGAACAATGAGACACTATCACCATGTGATAGTATGTAGGAAAAGGCCAAGTTATTAAGGACTTTAAAAACCAAAGATCCTGGAGGTTAACTAGAGAGCCACTGGAGTTTACTGAATAGAGATGTAGCACCATGGTGAGACCTGTGCTTTAGGAGGTGGTGAAGATGCCTTGGCAGCAGATTGGATATGGGTGGTGAAGGAGCATTAGGAGGGAGGAGAATGACACTTAGATTTTGAGCCTCTACAACTGGAAGAATGGTGATGGCCTTGGCTATGACAGGGAAGTTAGGAAGAAGAATAGGTTTTGGGGAGAAGATAACGAGTTCAGTTTTAGACATATTGATTTTAAAATACCTATGGGATATCTCATTCCAGATTATAAAAGGCAGTTGGAAATATGACACCAGAGGTTAGGAAGAAGACAGAGCTTTATAAATAAAGTTAAGAATCACCTGCATAGAGATGATAACCAAATCCATGGGAGCCAAGAGGGCCAAGGACACTGTCATGCAGGAGACCTATGACCTGCTGGCCTGAAGGAAAATGGACCAAAGGAGACTGAAAAGGAGCAATCAGGTAGGAGAACCAGGATAGAACAGTGTCATGAAAACCTAAAGAGAAAGAGGTAGCAAGGAGAAGAGGGTGCCAGACAGTGTCAAGGGAAGCAAACAGGTCAAGAAGGGTAAGGACTGAAAAGGGCCATTAGGTTTGGCAATTAAGAGATCTTTGGTAACTGGAGATAGAAGTTTCAGTTGAATGATAAGGTTGGAAGCCAATTTGCAAAGAGAAGCGGAAACACAGTTTATATGTGGCTTTTTTTTATTTTTGCTTTTTGGAGCGGGGACAGCAGGGCAATTGGGGTTAAGTGACTTGCCCAAGGTCACATGGCTAGTAAGTATGTCAAGTGTCTGAGACAGGATTTGAACTCAGATTCTCCTGACTCCAGGGCCAGTGCACTATTCACTGCACCACCTAACCAGCCACCCCTTACACATGACTTTTTCAATAAGTTTAGCCACAAAAGGAAAGTGAGATACCTCTATTTCTTCAGAGATATTTGGACAAAGCAGGACTCCTCTGCTAAGTCACAGTGGATAGTGCACTGGACATGGACTCAGGAAGACTTGAATTCAAATCCTGTCTCATACATTTACGTATGACCTCGGGCAAGATACATGACCTCTGTCTGCCTTAATTTCCTTGTCTGTAAAGTGGAGATAATAATAGTACCTGCCTCCCAAGAATATTGTGAGGACAAAATGAGATATTACCTGTAAAACACTTTGCAAACCTTAATGCACTATACAAATGCTAGTTGTTGCTATTATTATCATTGTTATTATTATGATTACTACTGCTTTTATTATTATTGTTGTTGTTGTTGTTGTTGTTGTTGTTGTTATTAGCAGTAGCAGTATCTCCCCTATTCTGTATTTAAGCACTGGACCCCTCACGTGGCCATTTCAAGTCATTCACATTGGTTTACCTTCCTTAAATTTCTTTTGTCTCCTGTGTTTTCATTTCAATCATCACTTTTTTTGCAAAAAAATATCCAGAAGAGACTAGAAAAGAAATTCTATTTAAGATTAAAAACAGAATGCATTAGATAATCTGGGAATTAATCTAACAAGACACATGCAGGACTTACAAAAATACAAATATAAGACAATTTTTATAGAAATAAAAGACCACAACAATTGGAGGAACAGTCTATGTCCCAGACTGGAGTATACTTCTGTAGTAGAAATGCTATGCTAACCAAATTACTCAAATAATTTGATACCACACCAACAAAATGATCAACTAAACATTCTCAAGAATTAGACAAAACCCAATCCAACCCACCAAGTATTTGCTGATTGTCCTCTCTGGGTGATCCCAGGGGACAGGGAGCCCAACATAAGAGCTGGGAAGGCTTGGGCTCCGATATGACCTCTGATAATTATTAGCCAACGCATCAGCGCCAAGGCCATTTCACCTCTCCAGGCCTCAGTTTAGTGGTGTCCTTTCTGATTCCATCACCCAACACATTAACTATACCTCCCAGCTTTGTGCCATCTGAGGGCACAAATGCAGGCTGGCCAGGGGAGTTCCTGACCCATTTGACATGATCTCCCAATCAACTCGATGTTCATGGACATTTCATGGACATGCCTCCCAAAGAGCTGGATATGTGCCCTAGCACCTTGCTAAGAGGACACAAAGAACTCCTAACTAGTCCCAGTGATTGGGGCAGCTTTCTGACAATGGAATGATGTGTACTTTCTGCTCTAGGACTTCTGGAAATATCTTTCCATGATGGATACAGGGAGGGTATTTATCCTGCCCCTAAAAGCAGAAAATGATAACCTGAAGGAGATGTGCATGGCTAATTAGTGTATACATGCCCATGTAGGCCTGAGAAAGGAGTTTATAGACCTCAAATTTGTGGCTATCTTGTGCTTTTTTGTTTCCTTTTCTTGAGCATAGGTCAGAGACTAGTAGTTCTGAAAATGGCTATTTCCAGCAAAGGGTAGGTAACCTCATGGGTAATCCTGAGTTTGAGAGTTGAGCACCAGCCTTCCACAGGGAGAAGAATTCCTTAACAGCAATGTATCTCAGAGAAGAGGATTCTGCAACTTAAGAACTAAAGTTATGCTACGAGGGGCTAGAAAATCTTATCAACCCTTCACAGCACTGCTGAGTTTCTCTTATGATGCAGGCCCAAGGTCAAGGGGGGATTTTTGTTTAGCAGTCCCACAAAGTACCTTTACCTTCTGAGGGAATCTAATGAGTATAACGGTTTGAGTGTTTTATATTTCTGTATTTATTAGTGGGTCCCTTTGTGCCCTTTGCAGCTTATGTATTTTCTGTTGTGAGTAAAATAAAGGTCATCCTATACTTAAGACCCATATTGTATACTCAATGCCTTTGTGGGGGATGGTTGGCCTGATACAAACTTTGGGGAAAATGTTAGGTATAAGCAATATTTAAGCTTTGTTTTAGAAGTCTTCCAGGACAAATTCTGGTGAAGTCGTGAGCCAAGAGACCCTTTGGATTAGGTCTCCAAGATTGAACCTGGGCTGATCTGAATCTAGGCTAGGAAAAGAGGGGAAGAGAAGAGAACTGGGATATCCCAAATAATAAACTATAGAACTCTAGTGCTAATTTCATTCTTTTTTTCACTCCTTTTTTTTTCTTCTAAAGAGGGGGATAAAAGGAAATATTAACAGTATTTTATGAAAGAAAAAGAAATAACATTCAAAACCATGAGTGTGAATGGAATAAATTTACATAAAATGAAAGAGGACAGATCAGAATGGATCATCATCATAATAACAGTTAACATTTATATAGCACTTATTACATGCCAGGCACTGTGCTAAATGCTTCACAATTATTATCTCATTTGATCCTGGAAGGTAGGTGCTATATATATATATATATCCCCATTTCATAGATGAAGAGACTGAGGCAAACAGAAGTGATGTGATTTGCCCAGTAATTAAGTGTCTGAGGCTAGATCTGATCTCAGCCAGGTCCAGCGCTCTATCCACTGGGCCAAGGGCCTCCCCCAACAACAAGTGGTTGGTTCAACGGAAGAAAGAGATGAGTATTGGAAGGGGATAAAGTAAAGAGAAGGGGAAAGAGCTCCTATACGCATAGAAACCCCCACAAAAGTATGGTCTTCTGGCCTCCTACTCATCTCCTTTCTTTTCTTTAGCAGGTTCCAGGAATTGTTTCATTTGTTTTCCCATTTCTATTACCATTAATCACAGTTTCTGCCCAGTGTTTTCTTCTTCTCTGACCTACTGTAGAACTGAATCTGAACACTGCCCTTTAAGCTTCTACGGTTTTTTTGTTTTGTTTTGAATTAATACAGGTTAAAAAAAAAAGGAGTAATAGACAGGAAACAAAAATGCTGCCTCCTATTTCTTTCCCAGCCTTCTCTTTTTTTCACTTATATCCTAAAGGAAGAGCAATAAATAATAAAGCATTCTATATGAAGGATTCAAGTCAGGTTCACTTGTATTTTTGAGGAAAACTACACTCAGCCCATCTTGGGCATTTCATCACAGGAGTACAGATAGAGTGGAGAAGACTGGTGTGGAAACTGTGGCCTTGAGGCCACATGTGGCCTTCTAGGTCCTTAGGCACAGCATTTTGATTGAGTTCAAATTTTACAGAACAAATCCTTTGAGGCCACGTGTAGCCTTCTAGGTCCTTAGGTGCCACTGAGTCCAAGTTTTACAGAACAAACCCTTTAATAAAGGGGATTTGTTCTGTGAAGTTTGGATTCAGTCAAAGGGCCATATCTGAGGATCTAGAGGGCCAAATGTGGCCTCGAGACTGCAGGTTCCCCAGCCCTGGTGGGTGTCCATGTGGGATGAGTGGGAGTGGTGAAAAGATAGGATGCTGCCAATGGAAAGAATAGCCAGCAGGAGAAGCAGTGGGGCATTTCTGAATAAACAAGACTGTCTTTCCTTGCTTCTGATAGTCCTGCTGCCCAGGAGAGACAGAAAGAGTCCTGCCCTGGCCAAGGGCAAAAGTAAGGACTAGGAAGGGGTGGAACCCAATCTCAGGCACAACTATCTGATGGGAAAAGGTGGTGTCAAGAAAAGTCTATGTTATATGGCTACTGTGACCAATGATTTGCAACATGTATAAAATAATCTAGTTACATTGACAGAGGGATTACCTGTATGTACACACATATTTCATATGTACACGAGTGAAATTATACCCATACAAGGACCGTTATCCTAGCCCCTTTAAAAAAATCTTAGCTTTTAGTTTCTCTGATTTTATCTCCCAAAATGAAGCCCAGAATGGGTCTCCACAGATAAAATTTTTTTGTTGAAGAGAGCCAGAGATAGCTGTATACATACCAGAAACCTTCAGATAGACTTTGGTCCCTAGTGGGGTTAACTGCATACACAGTCCCTCCCTCTCCTAGCCTACCGCCCATCTTAGCCCCAGGGATATGTGCAACTATGAAGAGCCAGTGACCCCTCCCTTGGCCCACTGACATCTCATCATGGATGATTGACTAAGTCATTACATTGGAGTGAGGGAGAGGGGGAATGGAGGGAAGAGTTATTGACTCATGGCTATTGTAGATCTGAGCCTCACCCTTGGACTCAGGCCTATGAAAGGGAGCAGTCAGATCTAGGAGAGAGGTCAGAGATCCAGAGAGAGCTATAAGGCTAGATAGAGACCAGAGAGCAGACTTAGGTCCCTGGGGGGAAGGAGAGAATGCCTTCTGAATAACCCTGCTGCAGGGGCCCACTCAATCATAGAGACAGGGGCAGCCAGAAGCAGAAGTGGGGCACTGATGTCCAAAATGCCTGGCCACATCTTCCTGGAGTAAAGGAAGATTTGTCCTAGACACTGCCGAGTTCCTAGACTCTCTTTCTTAGAGAAAAATGGGATTTGTTCTGGACTACATCGAGTACACTAGAGGCAGCTAGGTGGCTTCATGGATAGAGTTCTGGGCCTGGAGTCAGGAAGACCTGAATTCAAATCTGATCTCAGACACTTACTAGCTGTGTGACCCTGGGCAAGTCACTTAACTTCTGTTTGCCTTAATCTATTGGAAAAGGAAATGGCATATGACTCCAGTATCTTTGCCAAGAAAACACAGACAGTATTGGTATACTATGGTCCACCGCGTCACAAAGAGCTGGGACATAACCGAACAACAATGACAATGAATTCTTAGACTTAGTCTTCTAGAGAGAAGAATAATGGTTCCACTTGAATTCCTGAACCCAGCATTCTGGAGAAAAGAGCAATCATGGGGATCGAGAGCTGAAAGATCAGCCATGGACAGTGTGGAAGAACACAATATTTACTGGACATCTGCCCTTTACCATTGCTACCAAGAATTATTTATATGGTCTGTGTAGGCCTGACAGCAAAGGGGGGGGGGGGCCTATCTTTCCAGCAATGCAGAATACAGTATTTCTTTTCAGGCCCCCCCCCCAAACCTTTATCACTCCAAATCTGGAGGACTGTAGAGGTCCCCAGAAGAAAGTAAAGGGTCATCTCTCAGTCTCAAATGTTTCCCTTCTGAGGGAGTCTCAACCACAGGGCAGCAGGAGGAATTTGAATAACTATTTAGGTCCTTAGAGGGAAAGCTGAACTCACCATAGAGGAAAGAAAAGCTATCCTGACTGTTTATGGGATCCTATGATCTTTTGTGCAGTTTTTGCATGCTATCTGGAATATATTGTTAGCTTGAGTGCTCGTGTAGGGGCCAAAGGGCATTTTTACCCACATCTGTAGAAGCTGCATAGAAGTGACCTCAAGGCCTCTGCCACACACTGGCCCTAAGTCACTCAGTCTCTTAGTGCCCCTTGATTTCTTTAAGTTTCAGAGCAGCTGTAGACTTGCATGGGCAGAGGGAGTTTCCTCATCCGGGAACTGAAATCACAGATCCAGACCCATCTCTATCCCTTATCCTAATCATAGAGACTTAAACATGAGCTATATCCTGAGATTCCCAAAGAGACACCCTGGGTAGGGGCAATATGAGCCAAAGGCTGAGGAGGAGGAAATCCCCCAAGTTGTTTATGCCCCTAAACATTCCTTAAACACACGAAGTATTCTTTCATTAGAGTTTCACTATTTTCAAACATTGACTTCATTCTGTTTTCAAATTTACTATGCCACTGGGTTCTACTCTCTGGGGGAACTTGGTCCATGTAAGACCAGAATTGAGGTTCAAGGACATAGCTTATATAACAAAAGCAGAATCAAAGAATTTAGGCACAGGGAAGGGTAGGATTGGGGGCTATTTCTGTGGGAAGGAGACAGATCACAGTGAACCAAACACACTGCAGGGATGTCCTGCTGATTTTTTTTTAAAGTAATACAACAGAATTTGATGGCAATACAAATATAAGCATTATAATCCTGAATGTTAATGGATCAAGTGAGTGACAGAATAGATTAGAAAAAAATATAAAGCCACTATTCAAGAATGGTAAGAATGTGAGCAACAAATAATTAGTGTGTTTAAAATGTGCTTTTGGCCAGAGACAACTGAGAGTTTGGGGTATCATGGTCAGGCCTTAGAACTGGAGAGGACTTGCCAGTTTAAGTTCACTACTCTACAGGGCCTTTCTCAAAAAAGTTCCAAGGGAATTTTTTGTATAGAATTTCATAGGCTTATAAGATCATAGATTTAGAACTGAATGACTTCTATGACATCATTTAGTCCAACTCCCTCATTTCAAGGCCCCAAGAGGTTAAATATTTTGCCCATGATCATTCAGAGAGTGATGGAATTCAAACCCACGTCCTCTGACTCCAAATCCAGTGCACTGGTTCACTGGCTCACACTCCCTCCACTTCATTTATCTTCATATTAAATGTACAGAACAGATGGGAAATTGTGGGCAGAACCATGCTAAGTGCCATAATCAGAAGCATAATTGCCAGAGAGACAGCCACAGAGTCAGAAAGGCTATGCCTAATGCATACTGACTGGGTGACTCTGACTGGTCACTTGCATTCTAACACAAATCTACAGAGCAGGTGATGATTGACACTGGTAGAGGGAGTGTCCTCACCACAGGCTCACTCTACACTGAGGGGGTCACCAGTCTTTCAAAAAAAAAAAGAAAGAAAGAAAGAAAGAAAGAAAGAAAGAAAGAAAGAAAGAAAGAAAGAAAGAAAGAAAGAAAGAAAGAAAGAAAGAAAGAAAGAAAGAAAGAAAGAAAGAAAGAAAGAAAGAAAGAAAAAAGCCATGTATATATTAATTGCTGCAGAATATGAAAAATAACAGGAAATTCTTTTACTTCTTTGCTTATTTAAAGAATTTTCTTCTTTTGAAATAATCTTGGAACATAATTTGCTAGAAATCAAAACAGAACAAAAAAAATCAGATGTCATAGCAGATAGCTTTTCAGAGACTAGAAATTAGGACTAGAGCCTTTTCACAACTTTAATGAGGCATTCAAGACTTTGTTATTATGTTAGATGAAACAAAAGATATTAAGCTGCAATTAACTCTGGGTGCTGGGTGTGAAGGATTCTGCTGCCAGCCTTTGGTACCATTTCCTTCCCTAGTCTAGAGGTTTACCCAGAAATCTCAAAAGCATCTGAAAAGTACAGAACCCAACCTTAAGAGATGAAATTAACAGCAACCAAATTGAAAAGTCTAATAGGGAAGAGGTGAGAATGTTTGTTATTGAAGGCAATAAATTTTGAGAACTCAGGAACATTCAGTCCTCTGCTCTCAAGTTAAATATTGAATACAAGTCGTTCATGAAAATAAAACCAACAAAAAGGCCCATTAAGAAGCACCATTTGCCAGAGCAAATGGGATTACAGAATCAAAACATTTTAAACAATGTGAACCAACAGTCATCTAATGTGAACCAACCCTCTAAAGATAAGGCAGGTGGTTAAAGGATCAGACAAAGTTTGACTCTGGCACTCACCTTGACTGGATATGATCTCCCCTATTTCTGGCCTCGCTCTCACCATGTTCTGTTTGTACAACGTTTACTACACTTTTCCATTCTACCTAGAATCACAGCCATTTGAATATGCCTTTATCTCCATGTACAGAAGTTGCATGCAATGCCTTTTGCACATAGTAGCCACTGAATATTTTTTAAAGAAAACTGACTTAAGAACTTTGACCACTTAGAAAACATCAGATTCACTTTTTTAAACGTAGAAGCAATTCTTTTTCAAAAGGGATCTTTACCTGGTAAGTGTGTACTCCCTGAGTCCTGAATGCAGGTTCATGGCAGAAAAAGTACCTATGCATCCACGTAATCGTTTATCTCGACCAATCTTCCACGTAACAAACAGTGGGCTGTGATGAGAAACAGAAAATACAGCTTACAGAAGTATTCAATTTGATTTTGCAAATATTTCCTGCATCCAACTTCTGATTACTACTGTCATACAAGTTTCATATGTTGCCTCAGAAAAATTGTGTTGCAGTGTCCTCAGTAACCTTAATGACACCAGAAGATCAGACTCGGAGTTGGAAGAGACCTTGGGTGGCAATTGTTTCCACCCATAGCTCAACAGCATCAGTTCCATAATGTGCTTATCTAGCCTCAGGCCATCAGAGATGAGGGACTTGTTACTACCTCTGTAGGCAGCTCCCTGTGCTTCTACCCCACTCTAATAATTCACCTGTGCTTGGTGACCATGAACCTAGGAGTGCCTGCTTCCCATCTCTAGTAGCCCACTGGAACTCTTTCTTTGCTGGAATCCAAGATCTTTTCTCTTTAGGCTTAAAGGCTTAGGTCTCCTTTATCCGGAGATCTCAATGCTCTGGCAGGCAGCTAGAAACAAGTTCTTCTGTCTCTCAAACTCTACTATGAATCAACAATTAATAGGCATTTATTGAACAACTACAATGCACCAGGAACTATGTGAGGCATCAAGGATATTAATACAAAGAACGAAATAAACTCTATCTCAAGCAAAACTCTATTACCAGATAATAGGAGGTAGCCTTAAGACAGCATTGGTTCCTGTGGCCTTGGGACTAGGCCTCCTAAAGTTCCACTCTAAGGATATACTCCATCATCCTGAACCAGTACAGGTTTCACTCCCTACACTCTTATTCTCCTCTTTTTCTTAGCTTCTCTCCCTGGCAGACTAGCTTTAAGTACACTTCCATGTTAGACTATGGAATTGCACCTTGGGACAAAGGGACAGTGGCCACCTCTCCTTGCTCTGAGATACCGACACCCACTCACTTCCTTATCTCAAGGCTATAACTTATTATTTGGGCCCTGGCCCCCAAGGCTTGATCTAATAGGCTAGAAGTTTATAGAATAATTATAAACAAAAATGTATGAGGCATTTAATAATATCAACCAATTGATTCTCCTTTCTACCTGCCACTCCTGCCCAGGAATCAGGCAGGATAATAATAGCTTTGTGTAGAGCTACACAAAAGTGCAGATTAAGGCAAGATGTATGTGAAGTCCCATACATAGAAAAAACCCATCTATAAACCGACAATTACATCCTGCTTGGCTCCAGGCTTTTAAAAAAGGTATCAGAAAAAATAAAACACATTTAACAAGTTCAAAATTGTAAACTTAAAAAAAGTGCTGTTTAGCAGTAATTAAAAACCACAAAATAAATTTAAAATAATAGTACTGCATGAAGGACTTTATACGCAAAACATTTTTTAAAAACAAATTTCACTGTATTTCAGTTTCTTTAAAATTTAAGATTTTCTCTGCATTTGGACCAGCACTATCTATCTACTTTCTGCTCTGTGGAGTGATGGGCCCATTTGAAAATTTCCTTCCTGAATATGGGCGTGTCTGTGTACATATGTGCTTTGAGACTGTTGGAGTAAGGGAAATGACTAAAACGAAGTGGGTAAATCTTGGAAAGTTTTATGGAAAAAGTTAAGTTTTTAAAAGAACTTGGAAAGAAGACAGAGGTATGATTTGGCAAAACCTTGTACCCATGGAACTTATCCTGGACATTTTACGTCTGTAGGCCTCAGTTTCCTCATCTGTAATATGAGGGGGATAGACCAGGTGTTCTCTACCTTCCTGCTAGCTCTAGAATCTTTTATTTTAACCTTCTCCATCCTACTGAATCTTTGGAGTACAGAGTTAGGAACTGTGACCTTCTCTGCTTCCCCAACTGCCCTTATCCTTTAGTACACCATAATAGAGGCTATGGCTAATAAATGAATGGGTTGAATAAAACCTTATAAATTTAGATTAAATAGGGTTCATCTAAATGAATGGAAATATGGAATTAAGGAGCCTTTTGAAAAGGCCATCTTGCGTTTACAAGCACAAGTTCTATGTAACAACATGTTAACAAACTGTCTCCAAGTACAAGTCCTTCCAGAAATCTATTTTCATGACCGCATTGTAGATATACATGATTAGCAGGTTAACTTACATGAAAGCAATGCTAAAGTCTATGAAAAACTTTTCTAACTAGATTAAGTATGCTCCCTGAAAACTTGTTTAAGTCATTAATATATTTGAACTTGAGACTGATTCATGACTAGGAATTCAATATTTCTCAATAAACTTCACACACAATTAAGGGTATTGTATATGTGTGTATATAATTTTTACAAACATAAATTGCATTAGGTGTTTATTCTCAATTATTAATATATAAAGAACAATTCTGTTCTATTCAGAAGCAATTTTGGTATTTTAATCTCTACAACTTTCAGGAAATTTAAAAAGAAATTACACTGAAATTGGTCTGCTTCTCATATTTGCATGTCCATAATGTTCTTAAGGTTGTATGGAATATAAAACATACTTCTGCCCTCTAGAAATGTCCATTTTATGGAGACCTGCCATACCTTATAGTACTGCTAATACTAGGATCTGTCAAGAAGTATCTTTTTAGAAACACTCAGCCAATACTCCCACTCAGCCAACATTTCAATCACTCCATACATATAAGTTACGTTGAGGTAAAGTGAGAGAGAGAGAGAGACAGACAGAGAGAGAGAGAGAGAGAGAGAGAGAGAGAGAGAATTATAATAGCAGGACAGCACATATTAAAAAAAAAACCTGAAGCAGAAGACAATGAGCATTTCTTTTTACAGCAAGCCAACAGTATAATGATGTCTGAAAAATGACCAAGAAAAATATAATATGGAAGAGAGCAGGACATGAATGAAGAAGCAGTGTCAAGTCATCCAAAAGCCTGGAAGACGGAATATGGAAAAAGGCATATAGAGACTGGACAGGTTGAACAGAGGGTGGATTGTAGAGGGTCCTGTATGTCTGAATGGTTCGATTCAGTTCAACAAATATTTATGACGGGACTCCCATGTGCCAGACACTGTGCTCAGCACTATGGCTACAAAGACACAAGTGAATCAGTCCCTGCTCTTAGTTAATCAACAAGTGTTTAATAAGCACCAAATGCATATCAGGCCCTGGGCCAGAATGCGGGGGACACTAAGACAAAAAGGATATGGCCTGTACCTACAAGGAGCTCCAGCTCTAACTGAGGCGACAACATACACAAAGAAAAGTAGAGATAAAATACAAAGTTAATAGAAGTAATGGGAGTGCAGTGCTGACACTATCAGCTGGGAATGGTGGCAAGGAAAGAGGCCAGGTAGGAGGTAGCTCTTGGGCTGATCTCTAAAGGATGCTAGGGATTTTAAGAGACAGAGGTCAGGGGGAAGTACATCACAGGCATGACGGACAGATTGTGCAAAGGCAAGGAGATATAATGTGGAATGCCATGTATAAGGAACAGCAAGAAGGGAGAAAAAGGGAATAATGTGTAATGAGCCTGGAAAGGAAAAAAAGAGCCAGACTGGGAAGGTCTTATAATAAGACTATTACTCCGGCAGCTCTGTGGAGAATGGATTAGAAGGGGCAGGATAGAGGGGATACAGACAGAAACAACTAGAAAATGAAAGAGAGAGTAGGGAATAGAGGATGACACCAAGGCTGCCAACCTGGCAAGGCCCTTGACAGAAAAAGATAAGTTAGGAGGGAGGAGGAGATTTGTGTTTGGTTTGTTGATTTTTACAAGGTGGCAAGTGGTGTGGGTGGAGAGAAGAGAACACATTGTTTGGGACCTGTTGAGTTTGAGATGCTTTAGGGAACATTCAGTTTGAAATTTCTACTGTTAAAGGCATTTCTATTTTACTTCGTGAGCAAGAGAAAGTCAACAGAGATTTCTGACAGCAGCATGAAGGGAGTGACGATGTCAGGGCTACCAATTAGCAAGTTATCACAACAGTACAGGCAGTGTAATGAGAATCTGAAACACAGTGATGGAAGTATGAGTGGAGAGATAAGAGGGAGACTCAACAGCCTTTGTCAACTGATTAGACAGGGAAGGTTAGCAAGAGGTAAGAATCTAGGATCACTCCAAGGTTATGAACATGGATAATTAGGTAGATGGAAATAAGGAAGGCTGGAAGAACAGTCAGGTTAGAGGAAAAGATTATGAGTTCAGTTATGATGTTAAGTGTGAGATGCAGACAAGAGAGCCAAATGAAGCTGTCCCGTAGGCAGCTCAAAATACAACAGTCGAAATCTAGGGAAAAGGCAAGAGATACACCTTCCCTTGGCCCTGTCACTTCTCCAAATGATCATCTTGGCTTTTTTCTTCCCTTTACTAAATTTCCAGCAACTTAGTAGACATTTACTGACTTCACTTCCTCTCCCCAATCCCTTGCAATCCAGCCTCTGATGCCACTGATCCAGTGATACTGTTTTCTTCAAAATAACTTAATTCCCAACCCTTTATTCACTCCTCATTTTCCTCAACCCCTTCTGCGGCAGACAGCACTGATGATTGCCTTCTGGACACTGCTCTCTCTGGTGCTCCTACTTATCAGACTGTACTGGACCACCAGCATATTTCACCCTCTTTTCTCTTCCATTGTCCCCCACTCCCTACTGCCAATCTCTCTTCCCTCTACAGCTCTGCTTTTGATGAGCTCATCAGGTCCCATGGTTTTGTCACCTCTATGTATTCATAAATATATACAGCCCTCCCTTCTCAATCTCCTCCCTGAATTGTAATCCCATGTCTATAAATATCTTTCTGCAAATGTTCACACATGTATGTTCTACCAGTACCTCAAACATGCCAAAACCAAATGTATATTCCCTTCTAAAAATGTCCCCTCCTTCAAACTTCCCTATTTCTTTTGAGAGACTCCTAATTGGTTTTCCGACTTCTAGTCTTCCCACTCTCCAACCCATCCTCCACAGAGCTGTCAAAATAATCTTCCTGAGGCACAATTCTGACTATATCCTCCCTTTCTCCAAAATCTTCAGTGGCTTTCCATTACTTAGAAGATAAAATACAAATATTTTCCTTTCAAAATCTGGCTCCTCTTCCCTTTTTGGCCTTATTCCGTACTACTCCCTTTCACAAACTCCACATTGCTAGTAAATTAGATGACTCTTTTTTAAGGTCAATATTCCATTTCTCACATGCCTGCATTCTCAAAAGCCAACCTTTACGGCCTAGTATGTCTTTCTCTCCTCTACCTTTCTGAATCTTTCCTTCCTTTGAGGCTCAGCTCAGTCACCAGTCCTTCCACAAAACCTTCACCCAAGTCCTGCTCCATTTCCAGTGGACTAAACTTCCTTGTGTGTATGTGTGTTCTATCCCCCCAGTAGAATGTTAAGCTCCTTGAGGGCAAGGTGTAGTTCATTTTTCTCTTGCTTTCTCCCGTACTTGCTACTGTGGTAGTACACAGGGGGCATTGAATAGCTGTTTGGTAATCTACATTACTGAATGAAAGGAGACTATCACATTGATCATTCAGACTACAAACCTCAGTCATTTTTTTATCCCGCTCAACTTCACCCTTCAGGTCCAAACAGTTGCCAAGCCCTAGTAAGTCTACCTCTATAAAAGTTCTTATATCTCTTCTCTCCTCTCCCACTGGAACCACTGTACCTACCTAGGCCCTCAACAACTCCCTCCTGGACTATTACAGTAGCTTCCTAACTGCCACCCCCCCCCCCCGCCCAGCTTCTAGCTCTCCCCTCCAATCCATCCTCCATTTAGCTACCTTGTTAATCTTTCTGATGCACAGGTCTAACCATATTGGTCACAAAATTAAAAACCTTCTAGTTATATATATATATATATATATATATATATATATATATACACATACATATACACACATATATATACATACGCGCAATGAATCCTTAACCCTGGCATTGAGGCCTAGAAGAATATCATAGCAATGTCTCTCTCCCAGCATATTTCCTACTGCTTTCTTCCACATGCCTGGTTTTCTATTCTTGATGAATTGGACCTTAGCTATTCCTGTTTTGTCCCCTTGCTTCTATGTATCTGCTCAAGCCTGAGACACACTCCTCCTACATTTCAATCTATTAAAATATTTTTTATTCTCGTCTACCCTACTGACATTTCCCCCAAACATCCAAAGACCCCTGTGGAATACATTTCCTGGGGGGAAGCAGCTTGGAGGAAAGGAAGGCTTTGCTGTATCCTTTAACTTTAATAGTGTTGGGCAGCTCTGCCACCTCTCAGGGTTGCCACTTGTTATGGCATTGTGGTGATTGTACATACTGCACTTGGCAAAACTTCACATCGATCTCTTTTGTCTCTGAATTTTTCATTTTCATCATTTCTCGTGGCATACTAATATCTATGATGGTCACCATTACATCCCCCCAATTGTTGGACACACTTTATTTCTAGCTTTTTGTCACAAATGATGCTACTAGGAATATTTACGAGCATATCATTCTTTTCTTGCTGTCAATAACCTCCTTAGGGTATATTCCCGGTAGAAAGAGACTCTCTAGGTCAAATGGAATAAACAATTTCAAAACTTTTCTTGCATAATTCCAAATTTGTTTCCAGAACTGTTGAACTAATTCAATGCTCCACCAGCTATGAATTATCATACTTGTCCTCTCACTGCACCTCCAAAATGAATTTTCCCTTTCCTAACTTGAAGAGCCTGAAGGAAAACCAACATTTAAAATGTGCAGTGAATCAAATAAGGATGTATGCATAATGTGTTTTGCAAACCTTAACCTGGTATATAAATGTGAGCTATTCTCTACTGATGATATTAAACATTTTTCAAGCAGTTTGTATTTCTTTTGAAAATTGCTCATTATTTGATGACTTCTCAGTTATGGAATGAATACCATTTCATCTTATGTAAATTTTCTAAGGATTCTGGATATAAGAATTTTATCAGATGTGTATAATATAAAGATTGTTTTTTCCCCTAACAACAATCTTCTGGTTGTTGTTGTTTTATTTATTCAAAAGCTTTCTTAATTTATACAACTGAGACTATTTATTTGCCTTTTATGAACTCTTCTGTCTTGTGGATGGTTACATTTTTCCCCTAAGCATAGCTATAAAAGCTATAACCTTCCATTCTACCATTATTTTTTAAGATGTTATATTTACATTTGAAATTTATTCTAGTATATGGTGTAAAACAGAAGTTCTTTACCTGGGGCCTAGGAACTTGATTTTTTAAAAATATAAATTCAAACTGCATTTCACATAATTGGTTTCCTTTGTAACTCTATGTATTATATGCATTTAAAAACATTCTTGAGAAGGGGTCCATAGGCTTCACCAGACTGACTTCCAAAAGGTGTCTGGGACACAAAAAAAGGGTTTAAGACCCCTTGGTACAAAATGTTAATCCAAATCTATTATTTGCCAGAATACTTTCTAGTTTTTCTAACAGTTGCTAAATAAAGTATCAGAGAATTTCAAAGTCCGAAGGGACTTCAATGGCCATTTATTTCAGCCCACATCTGAAGAAAAATTCCTTCCATAACACATCTGCCAAGTGAAATCTAACCTTTCCTTGAAGATCTCCAATGAGGGGAAACTCTTTACCTCCCCCAAAGCCATCTATTCCACTCTTGGTTAGCACTGACTAGTTTGAAGTTTTACCTTACACCTACCAAATTTGCCTTTTTATAATTTGTGATTTTGTAGTTTTTGTGACAAATTTTTGTCATTTCCTCCTCTTGTCCTCTAGGGACAGACTAAGTCTAATCCCCTTTTCACAAGATTCAAAAATCTGAATATGATTAACATTACATATGTCATTCTCCCCACTCCTCCCTCAAGTCTTCTTCAGAATAAAATCCCCAGTTCCTCCAGCTTGCTCTCAATATAATCTGACCTTGAGGCCTTTCTTGTTGCTCTCCTCTTAATAGCTAGTGGCCTTCTTAAATTATGGCCCACTCAACTGAACATACTCCAGGTGAGGTCCAACCCCGGCAGAGTACAGAATAAGGAGCCCCTCTTTATTACCAGTAGTTCTGTCTCTCAATGCACCATTGTGATGGCATCTGCTTTCTTGAGGACCTGCCCCAGAACTACAGGTGCTGAATTTAAATAAACATTAGAATGCTATGTGTATCTATTTTTTTCTTTTATTTCCACAGTTTTGGTAATTAGTCCTTTGCAATATATTACCCAGGGCAGCTAGGTGGCACAGCAGATAGAATGAGTCTGAAAGACTTATCTTTCCTGAGTTCAAATCTTTTTTTTTTTTTTTTTGCTTTTTGGAGGGCAATTGGGGTTAAGTGACTTGCCCAAAGTCACACGGCTAGTTTTTTGTGTGTGTGTTAAGTGTGTGAGGCCGGATTTGAACTTAGGTCCTCCTGACTTCAGGGCCAGTGCTCCTGAGTTCAAATCTAGCCTCAGACACTAGCTGCATGACCCTCAGCAGATCATTTAACCCTGTTTGCCTCAGTTTCCTCATTAAGTGAGAAAGAAACGGCAAACCACTCTAGTATCTTGGCCAAGAAAACCCCAAATGGGGTCCCAAAGAGCTAAAAACAACAGAAATAATAATAACAATAATTTTCTAATCTGGTCAAACTGAATCCATGCTTCCTACTCCCCCCCCCCATTATTTTAACTTTTTAACAACTTTTTAATATTTTTGTTGTTACAGATAGGATTTCATGGGTTTAAGAAACTTCCAGTGTGGAAACTCCCTCTCCTGCTACAGACTAGATATTTGTTACTTAGAAAGATGGCTGGGTTCAAGGACTTGCCTATAGCCCCATAGTTTGTATGTGTCAGAGACAAGATTTAAACCCTGGTTCTTCTGGACCCTCCACCCAGCATTCTACTATGCCCGACATCCTTTTACTATTTATTTCTTGATATTCTTGTCCTATTATGCATCTGGATAAAATTTTAAATGATTTTGTTTAATCCTATAAAGCATTTCTTTGGTAATTTGATTGGCATAGCATTAAATCTGCAGAGCAGTAGGGTAGCATTTTAACTTTTACTATCTTGGTACAACCTAGCCATGAACATTAAATATCTCTCCAATTATTTCAGCCTTGATTTTCATTTTCATAAAATGAACTTCTCTCTGAAATAGCTGTGTTTTAAAAGCTTGGATTTCAAAGAAAATTACTTTTGTTCAGATATAAGATGCGCATGACATAATTCACTACAGGTATATCTATGACATGCATTTTCAAGTCCCTCACAAACATATATGTTACTCTATCTTTTCCCCATTCTATATGATACAGACAAGATCTGCAATTTAGGAAGAAGTTAGAAAAAAAACTCAAAGGCACCTTCTATGCTATGGTAGAAAGTGTGTTGGATTTGGAGTAAGAAGAGTAAGAGTTCAAATACAAGCTTTACTTACTTAATAGTTATGTGAATATGGGCAAGTCATTTAATCTGTCAGTTGTATCATCTCTAAAATGATTCGAAATCTATGATTCTCCTGGATTTGGAAAAATTGTTTTGCAGTTCTATTTACAGAAGTATTCCAAGATGACTTGACAGGTTAATTCCAAGATATTTAATGCAATAATCTAATGGAATTCCTTTATTTCTTCTTCCAAGTGATAAGGAAACAAAAATCTTTTTTTCTCCTTTTTCTTAAAAACAAAACAAAACACCACCTTTATTATAAGAGATGACTCTATGAGAGGGTTAACAGAAGGACAGTGAGGAAATCTAGGCAATATAAAAACAAATTCAATAAAAACTTTTTTTAAATAAAATTAATCAAACAAGCACAGTAGCCTAGTTTTTGACAAATCCAAAGATCTCAACTGATGGGGCAAGAACTGACTATTCAACAAAATTGTTGGGAAAACTGGAAAGCAATCAGGCAGATAACTAAGTCTAGAACAACATCTCATACCCTATATCAAGATAAGCTCCAAATAGATACTTGATTTAGACATAAAGGATGACAAAATAAACAAATTAAGAGCAAGGAAATTACCAGTCAGATTTATAGATAGGGAAAGTTTGTGACCAAACAAAGCATAGAGAGCGTTTAACAGAAGGTAAAAATGGACAATTCTGATTACATGATATTAAAAAGTTTTTGCAAAAACAGAATCGATTAAAGCAAAAATTAGAAGTAGGTAAGCAGGAAAAAAATCTTTGCAAACAGTTTTCTGATAAAAGTCTCATTCTAAGATACATAGGGAACTAAATCAAATTTATAAGGAGTCATTCCTCAATTGATAAACGGTCAAAACAGGCAAGAACAGGCAATTTTCAGAGGAAGAAATGCAAGTTATTGATAATCACATGAAAAAAAATACTCTAATCACTAACAATTAGAGAAACACAAATTAAAACAACTCTGAGGTTGTTTACCCATTTCACATTGGCAAAACATTTCACATTGTTCATACCCATTCACATTGGCAAAACTGACACAAAAAGACAAGGAGAAATGCAGGAGGGGGCTGTACATTAATGCATGATTCCAAAGGTCTGATGATAGATTCAACTGTGCAATCTAAGATATATTTGTTATGGACATGGCCAATGTGGGGATTTGTTTTGCTTGTTTTGCTATTACATGTTTGCAACGTGGGTTTTGCTTTTCTTTCTTTCTTAATGGAAGCAGGGTGGTAGGAGAGAAAGCAGATTTTCAATGACTGAAAAAAATAAATTTAATTAAAAATGAAATTAAAAGGAATAGGTAAGGAAAAATGGAAAATTCTAATTACTTCTGTGGTTATCTCTTATATATCACTATTTTTCTGAAGACAAAAATCATCTTTTTGCTCATTTTTCCAAGATTCTTCTCTCATTATCTATAAAGAGATTATTTGTCTCCTTTTTACATATATATATATATTCATTTAAAATTTTTTCTGACTGCTACAACCACCATATTTTGAATGAGATTAAATAATAGTGGAGACAATGGGCATCTTGCTCTACCTTTGATAATATTGTCAAAGTTTCCACTGTTTGAATCCCCATCACAAGTAACATTAGCTTAGTTTTAAATATCTACTTTTGAGATAATTAGGAAAAAGTTCTATTCTCCTGCTCTTTGGCATTATTAAAGCAAATTAGTGCAATTTTCTTGAAGGTTCTTTCTAGAATTTATTGATAAAATCATGACTTTTGAAATTATTCTTATAATGACTGAGACGATGTTTATAGTTTTTCTAATGTTGAACCATCAGTGTTCATTCCTAGTATAAATCCAACCTGGTCAAAGTGAATACTTGAGAATAATAAATTGCTAGATTTTTTTCACTAATATTTCATTTAATAATTTTGCATCAGCATTTCAGTAGTGAAATGTCTGCAGTTTTCTCCCTACTTGATCTTTCCCTTGTTTCTTTATCGTGATCATATTTGTCTCATAGAACGAGTATAATAAGTTGTCATCTTTTTTTGCTTTTATTAATATTTTATAGATCACAGGAGTTGTTTTTTCACTAAGCGTTCAACAAAGTAAACTTGTAAATCTATCTGGACAAATTTTCTTTGGTGGGGAGAAGCGGCGGTGGTGGTGGGGGTCATTTGTATCCAGCGGCAAGAGTTGTTTTTTTTATTTTTTTCTTTGATTTCTAAGTACTTGCACAAACTAGGCACAACCTACACAAGTTCTTTTCTTATCTTCCCAGCTGTCAGTGACTCTCCCCTCTTCATTACCTTATATTTGCTTTATATTTATCTGAATAAATGTTATCCCTCTCATTAAAACGTAAACTCTGGAAAGTGACTGTTCATTTTGAACATGTACCAGCATTGTACCTCTTGCATGTATCATAATGCCCTCCATGTAATAGGTATCTAAACAATCTTGTTGAATTGAACTGAAAATCATGCCACAATGGAAAAAGGATGCCCTTCCTTCATCTGCAGACTTAGGAATTTAAGGAATTATATCTTTGGAACTCTAACCTATTGAGAGGTAAGAGTCTGTTTAAATCACTGTAAGTGAAAATTGCACCCAAAACACTAGAATTTTGACTACCCATAATGTCTAAGGCTTGGTTCCAGATCAAATTGAAGAAACTCCCTTGCTTCTGGGTAGGGAGGCAGGGGAGTACAGGTGCAGACTGCTGCCAGATGAAGTTGCTATGTAGATTTGTTTTCTCAAAGCATTTTTCTTTGTTCTAAGTGGGAGTTCTATGGTTTTTGGGAAATGAAATTGATATAAAAAAAAGCATCATTAAGAAAAGCCTTATGACTTAATGGAAGCTAACCATGCAGTCAACAACATTCAGCATACACAAATAACAAAGAACAGTACTAAGAACTGTGAGGAGATACATAAGAAACAGCAAAGTCATTGTCCTTGAATAATTTATAATCTAGCACAAACACACATGAAAGACATTAATAGAGGCAAGTAGCTATACTAAAACAGCTCTATCTTTATGCAAAAGATGTGTGTTTTCCAAAGTTACAGGTAAATCAGATCTTTCAGAAAAACAAATTCTATTTCGAAAGCCCCAAAGAATTCAAGCAGAAGAGATGCTGGAGGTAATTCAGTCCAAACTGTACAAGCAGAACAAGAATACCCCTGTACTAGAGTTCTGCTCAAAGATTTCCAATCAGGGAGAACCTGTTCCCTCCCAAGGCAGCTACCCCTTCCACTTTGGGACAGGTTAAGTAGAGCTTTCTCTAGGAAAGCTCTACTTAACCTCAAGTTTAAACTTTTCTTCTTGAAACCTCCACTAATGCTCTTAGTTTTGCCCTCTAGAGCCAAAAAGAACAAATCTATTCCTTCTTCTAGGTGAAAATCCTTCAAATGCTTCAATCTGGCTATCATGGCTGTCCAGCCCAAAATTGAGTATGCAGTCCATTAACACCCCCGGATCTTATTCCGCTGAACTACTGCCTACCCATGCTTCTCCCATGTTCCAGAGGTTTGTTTTTTTTTAATTACTGAAGAAGCCTTTTTTCTTTTATACCTCTGTCATTTCCTGACATAATGCTCACAGTTGAACCCTCCCTTGTAACAAAGAAAAACATCTAAGGAAAACCAACTGATAAAAGGACCATACCTGAGAGCCTATGAATATTCTACCCACATATTCCCCCATGAGTACAACTGTCTTTTGGCATTTCCATTTGTATTATTGTAGTAATTATATATAATCTTCTCCCGGTTCTGCATACTTCATGGAGCATTAGTTCAAATGTAACACTGATTTTTTATCTCAATTTCTAAAATGTACATGTATTTTTATTGCATTTGAGCTTATTAGACTGATCGCAATGTCACCTGTCAAGATATTTTTAGATCTTGATTGTAATCTACTCTTCTGGCTACCCCTCCAAGTTTCTTAATATCTTCCAATTTGATAGGAATTTGATATCTATGTTTTATCCAAGTCACTGATTTAAAAAATGATAAATAACACACATCCTCCAAAATGATACTAATCCATTAATGACTACACTTTGGGTGGGGCAGTTCTACTATTGTTTACCCCACCTATTATTTCTCCCTCCACCTTTTCCACAAAAATCACAGGAGGCTTTGGCAAATGCCTTGTTTAAATCCAAGGAGACTGTATCTACAGCATTATCCTGATCTACTAGTCTAGCTACCTGGTGAAAAAAGTAAAAAAAGTGGAATGACTTGCTCTTGATGACATCATGGCAGTCCTTTGTAATCACCACTTTCTTATTTGACCATTTTTTTATATTATGTTGGTCAGCAATCAAAGTCAACATTCTGAGGTTCCAATCTCTTCCACCCCTCCCCCGCCTTTTTAAAAAACAATTCAGACATTTACCCTTCTCCAGGTCTGCAGTGCCCTTCCATTTCTCCATCTCCTCTGCCATCTTTTGGAGATTACCAACTTGGATCAGCAATCACACCAGCTAGTTCTTTCAGTAATCTGGAATGTAGTTCGCCCGGGTCTGGTGACTTCAATGAATTTGTTGAGGGAAGCTACACAGAGCCAGAAATTTCCTGGCTTATCTCAAGTTTCTACTCCCTCCTAAGCCCTTTTGTTCTAATTCTCCTAGAAAGATAAAAGAATCAAAATAAAAACTGACTAACTTTTACTCATTAACTCTATCAAATATGCTATAATGCTCATCCTATATACCCCAAGCCTTTGGTGGTCTTCCTCTGAGCTAAAAAACAGCCAGTTTGTGGTCATTTGGATTCACTGCCAGCATTATCCCATAGTAGGGTGTAGTGTGGCTAGGGTAGTCTTTTATAGCCACTATTTATACTACCTTTGCTTTTATAATCTAACTGCGCTCTTACTTCAAATCAGAAAACAAAGTCAAAGGTAGTAGAACTTCAGAAAGAACTGGAAGGGGACACAGAACCAAAAATACTTTGCTTATTTATTGTTTGCTAATTCATTTGATTCTACTTCCTTAAATGCTTGATGTTTTATTTAAGACTACTGCTGAGAGCTTCTGGCAAGACCCCCAAGTGGGAGTCTGCATCTAAGATCACCTCCCCCTCACACTGATGGGGTACAGGCTCTGGGAAACCACTGGAACTCTGATTGAATCTTCCCACTGGATGAGACATTTGCCTGAGGCCATAAGCCTTTCACTGTCCCAGGCCCAAATCTAGCCTATCCCTCCACAATCCAGCTATTTCCCACCCCTGATCCTATCAAAATATCTATACCCAAATCTGTTGCCCTTAAACTAGCCTAGCCCTCCATGGTCTGTGGTCTCCAGGTAGCTTTCAAGTTATTTCCCACCCCTAATCTCATAACTGGAGTCTGACCTCAGTCCCCTCAAGATCCTCCTTAGATTCCTCTTCAAGACCCTCCCCAAACTCCTCTACTAGACTACTCCCAAATCCTCCCACACTCTTTTCTGTATTTAAGATCCATTTGGGGGCTAGAGGGATATCAGGAGAGTAAATCACGAGCAGCTGTGACAATTTCCAGAATTATCAACCCATAAATGTCAAAGACAAAGTGAGAGGTCAGTGCAGTGTGGACTTAGGGAACAGGGAGTCCGGGAGTGTGGTCTGGCCTCTGCCCCAGGAGGGAGAAGCTGCTGAGGCTTGGTGACTGCTGCTGCATGGCTGCTTCAGAGCTCCTGGCCTGCAGATTGTAGGGGGACCAAGCAACCATTCTGAGAGGTAATCACTCTTGCTTTAATCTGCTTGGATCTGGATTGCTGTCTAGGGTAGAGGTTCTGGGGTGCGTGACCAGTGTGCCAGAGTATGTGAAGGGTTCAGAGAAGGCAGCCAACTAATAGCTCCAGCAGCTGAGAAAACCCCAGCAATTTGGGACAAAGCTCTCCTCTCTAGAAGCAAAGTTCTACTGTGGCAAAAACCTCAAAAGTCAAGTAATTGAGTGGCAACATGAGCAAGCAAAGGAAGCAAAGCAAGCAAAGCAATATGACTTTGGATTCCTATTTTGGTGACAAAAAGGATCAAAGCATGGAACAAGAGGAAGACAACAAAGTCAGAACTCCTGTACCAAAAGCTTCCAAGAAAAATATGAACTAGTTACAGGCCACAGAGGAGTTTAATAAGGATTCTGAAAACCAAATAAGAGAAGTGGAGGAAAAATTGGGAAGAGAAATGAGAATGATGCAAGAGAATCATGAAAAGAGAGTCAACAACCTAACTGAACAAAATAACACCTTAAAAAAAGACTAACTCAAATGGCAAAAGAGGTTCAAAAAGACAATGAGGAGAAGAATGCCTTAAAAAAATGAATTTGCCAGATGGAAAAAGAATCTCAAAAGCTCACTGAAGAGATTCATTCCTTCAGAATTAGATTGGAGCAAATGGAAGCTAGTGACTTTGTGAGAAATCAAGATACTATTAAACAGACCCAAACAAATGAAAAAATAGAAGGCAATGTGAAATATCTCATTGGGAAAACCACGGACCTGGAAAATAGATCCAGGTGGGGCGGCTAGGTGGCACAGTGAGTAGAGCGTTGGCCCTGAAGTCAGAAGGACCTGAGTTCGGATCTGGCCTCAGACACTTAACACACACAAAAACCTAGCTGTGTGACCTTGGGCAAGTTACTTAACCCCAATAGCCCTCCAAAAAAGCAAAAAAAAAAAAAGAAAAGAAAAGAAAAGAAAGAAAGAAAGAAAGAAAGAAAGAAAGAAAGAAAGAAAGAAAGAAAGAAAGAAAGAAAGAAAGAAAGAAAGAAAATAGATCCAGGAGAGATCATTTAAAAATTACTGGACTACCTGAAAGCAATGATCAAGAAAAGAACCGAGAAATCATCCTTCAAGAAATTCTCAGGAAAAATTGCCCTGATGTTTTAGAACCAGAGGGCAAAATAGAGGTTGAAGGAATCTACAGATCACCTCCTGAAAAAGATCCCAAAAAGAAAACTCCTAGGAATATTATAGCCAGGTTCCAGAGTTCCCAGATCAAGGAGAAACTATTACAAGCAGCCAAGAAGAAATAATTTGAATATTGTAGAAACATAATCAGGATAACACAGGATCTGGCAGCTTCTACACTGAGGGATCAATGGGCTTGGAATATGATATTCCGAGGATCAAAGGAGCTGGGATTAAAACCAAGAATCACCTACCTAGCAAAACTGAATATCATAGGGGCAGCTAGGTGGCGCAGTGAATAAGAGCGTCAGCCCCAGAGTCGGGATGACCTGGGATCAGTCCCAGCCTCAGAAAATGAGCACCCACACATAAATAATGACTGGCTGTGTAACCTTGAGCAAGTTACTTAACCCCAACTGCTTAAAAAAATTTTTTTTAAAAACTGAATATCATGTTTCAGGGAAAAATATGGTAATTCAATGAAATGGAGGACTGTTAAGCATTTTTGATGAAAAAACCAGAGTTGAACAGAAAATATGACATTCAGATACAAGAAGCAGAGAGTCATGAGAAGGTAAACAGGGAAAAGAAATCACAAGGAACTTATCAAAGTTGAACTATTTACATTCCTACATGGAAAAACGAAAATTGTAACTTATGAAATATTTCTCAGTATGAGAATAGTTGAAGGGAATATAAATGCGTGTGTATATATGTACATATATATCTATATAGGAGGGTATGAATACATATGTGAGTATGTGTATATATGTGTACAGGCATTCATAGACAGAGGGAACAGGACCAATTGAATAGGAAGGGATGATACTTAAAAGGTGAAATTGAGAGGTGAGAGAGAAATATAATGAGAGGAGATGGGGAGAGACAGAATGGGGTAAATTTTCTCATATAGAAGAGGTAAGGGAAAACTGCTAAAATGGAAGGGAAGAACAGGAAGGCAAAAGTCAACCTTATTCTCATTGAATTTGGCTTAGGGAGGGAATGACATACACACTAAATAGGGTATCTCTCCTACAGGAGAGTTGGGTGGAAGGGAATGAAAGGGGGGGCGATGGAGGGGAGGGCAGGTTGGGGGGGAGGGAAGTTAGAAGCATACACTTTTGAAAAGGGACAGGGTCAAAGTAGAGAATAGAACAAGTGGGGGGCAGGATAGGATGGAGGAAAATATAGTCAGTCTTTCACAATATATCCACTATGGAAATGTTTTGCATAGCTACACGTGTCCAACCTAAATTGAATTGCCTATCTTCCCAGTAAGGGTGGGTGATAAGGAAGGAAGGGAAAGAATCTGGAATTCAAGTTTTAAAATCAAATGTTTAAATATATATGTATATATATGCATATAAAATTATTTTTTTTACATGCATCTGGGAAATAAGATACACAGGCTCTGGGGTATAGAGATCCATCTTGCTCTACTGGAAAGTCAAAGGGTGTATGGGGGAAGATATAGGAGAGAGCAGAATGGGGTAGGGGGTATACAGTGGGTTCGTTGTTTTGGGGTGGTGGGTAGGGGAAAGATGAGGAGAAAATTTGTAACTCAAAATCTTGTGGAAATGGATGATGCAAATGAAAAGATATACATAAAATTTAATTTTAAAAAAAGAGAACCATTTGGCCTCCATGACAGGGCTGAGAATTCAATCTAGCGCAGATTCATTCTGTGTCAGATTATGCTGGCCTACTTGTCAATACAAGCTTCACATATACGTAGGCTCCTTAAGAGTTTACCCATTAAGGTGAATCTTTAATAAACTTTGCTTTACTTTGGTTGAGAGAAGAGACTTGAGTCTAATTCATCTGGCAGGACCCAGAGTGTTGATATTTTGGGGTCTTGAGCACCCCTAAAACCTAGACCTCAACAACACTATGTCAAAACAATAAAAAATATGGAAAAATGTCTATAAGGTGGTTGCCCCAGAACAAAGAGAGAAAGACCCACCTGTTGGCTTCTGAAATCATTCTTAGTTCTCATGAGTTGGTTGCAATCCTGGTCTCTCACTCCCCTCTTTGGGCTCTGTATAGTGGCAAGAGGAGTGTGTCTGAGGCAAGAAGCTTCTGGGACTATCCTAAGCTACAGGGGTCCCTGCCAAGGGCCATCACCAACCACTCTGATGCCAGTCACTGCCTCTCAGATACTCCCCTGAGCAATGATGCACCTGGACCAAGCTGAATTAGTAAATTCACACAGCTCTGGTAACATGGACAAGAGAGAATAGCCAGCCTTGAAGGAAAGAAAAGCTCTGAAAGGAGGCCTGCTCCAGAAGGAATGGAGAAGAAGGGGCTTTTGACAAGAAAGCTCATTCAGAGATTGTGAATAAGCCAAGTTCCCCCTTGGGAACTAAAGAGAATTAGAAATACACACAATAAGCTAAAAACAACTTAAAGAAGGAAAAGGAAGGAAAGGAAGGCCTCATAAGAGGAAAAATAGCAGAAGACTGAGGAAATAAGCAAGCAAATATTTTCACAAAATTAAGAAATAATGTGGGGTAAGAGAATGCAAAGATAAAAAGCCCAAAAGAGAATAAATCAGCAATAACTGTAAGTAGAACCTGAAAAAAGAGAATAAAATGGTCACACAACTGGTCGGAAAGCCTAATAAAAGAAAGCAAAGATGAGATAAGAAATTAGTAATATTGCTCGTAACCAAAACCTCAAAAGCAGACACCTTACAACAAGAAGCTAGAAAACCTTAAAGCAGACTGAAAAGTGAGGAAACAAAACTCCAAAATTCACTGATAAAGAAATAAGAGGAGCAAAGTAAAAAAAAAAAAAAAAGCAAAATTGCAAAACCTTGTGAAATCATAGTGCCACAGGTTTGGAGCTAAAAGGGATCTCTGAATATCAGCGATTTGAAAAGCTGACCAGGAAGATAGAGCTCGAAGAAATAATCTAAGAATTACAGACAAATAAAAGGAAATAAAAAATACGAATGCTTCATTTCAAGAAATCATAAAAGTGTCTGTAAGTATTAGAACCAGAGGGCAAAGTGCAGATTAATAGAATCCACAGGACATTACTGGAGAGGACAAACAGAAATGTGACTGTTAAGGTCCAAAGCTTCCAGGTCAAAGAGAAAATGTTGCAAGCAGATAGGAAAAGCAGATATTATACCAGGGAACTGCAGTCAGACTATGTACCAAGAAAGCAAAGACTGGAATTATTCACTGAAAAGCAAAGAATTTACGCCCAAAGGAAAACATATCCTGCAAAGCTGAACATATTCTAGAGGGGGAAAAATTGGACTTTTAAAATAATTGATAAATTCCAAGCATTTTTATTTAGTAAAAGAGAACTACAGTCTTTGAAATGAAAATGCAGTAGCCAAATAAATTTTTAAAAGGAATACACATATGAATGGTTCAAAAGGACTAAGTGATAATCAAATGTTTACATTATGAAAGGGGGAGAAAACCCTTGAATCCTTTCATATTTCCACCCTGTATTAAGGATTAATAGGGGCAGTGGAGCAGTAGATAGTGTAGCACCTGAAGACACTTACTGTGTGACCCTGAGCAAGTCACTGTTTGCCTCAATTTCTTTATCTGTAAAAACAGTTTGGAAGAGAAAATGGCAAAACACTTCAATATCTTTGCCAATAAAACCCCAAATGGAGTCTCGAAGTGTCAGACAATTGAACATAAAGATTAGTGAGGGAACAAAGTGATGAGCTCTGGGTTGTGCATTCAAAAAAAAAAAACACAAATAAGTATCTTAAGAAAGAGAGAGAGTGACAAATTTGCTATTTCTTGCGATTGGAGTGGATCTTTGAAACAGAAGTAGGAAGGGAATCTCATGGATTTTATTCTTATCTAAGTCAGAGAGGGAGACAGGAAGGGAAAGAAAGAGAGAAACCTAGAGAGAAGAGAGGTAAAATAAGCAAAGGCCTAGCCCCAGAAACACAGGAGCCTGGGTATGGAGCTGGCACTGAGGAGGGAATCACATCAAGAAGAAAAAAAAAAACAATTACTAAAGGCAAAGTAAAAAGCAAGACCTAGTCATTTAGGGCTGGCTTAGAGGAGAAGGGGAAGGGAAAGAGTTTGGTAACTAGAGCTATCTAATACAGCTTTGTCTTTTTTTATTCTTTTAAAATAGAAATATTAGGGGCAGCTAGGTGGCGCAGTGAGTAGAGCATCGGCCCTGGAGTCAGAAGGACCTGAGTTCAGATCCGGCCTCAGACACCTAACACACACACAAACAAAAACCTAGCTGTGTGACCTTGGGCAAGTTACTTAACCCCAACTGCCCTCCAAAAAATAAATAAATAAATAAAAATAAAATAGAAATATTGTAACAGGATCTGAAGAAGGGAAAAGGAAATATTCATAACTGTGGGTGTGAATAGTATGAATTTGCCAATAAAAAGCAGAGTAGCAGAATGGATTAAAAAAAACAACACAATTGGTTGTATATAAGAAGTACAATGAAATAGATAATAAAGTTTAAAACAAAGGGTTAAAATAGAATTTATTATGCCTCAGATAAATAAAAAAGCAGGAATGAACAAGGCAGTAAAAAATACATGTGGTTAACATAAAGGCAAGGAAGCTATATCATAGTTAAAAGCATCATAGATAACTAAATGATAAAAACATTAAATGCATACAAGGGCATTCAGCACACAGTATCCTGGATTTGGGAGTTTATAAAGGACTGAGGGACAAAAATACACAGATATGTATGTGTATTTTTGTATATATACAGATGTGTATATGATACAAAGGTAAGATAATGAGCATGGGCACGTACAGGCCAAAATGTTAGACATCTGAGAATCTGAACTTATCAGGATGAACAATAATTGGGTATAAGGTGAACCGGGAAAGTTATGCCAGATAGTTTTGTAGTAAAAATATTATAATAAATCAATATGGAATTACATAATGATGGAAGAATAGCTGGAGTCATTTTCCAATCAAATGATCTGCTATTAATATCAGTATTATAGTTATATCGAATCCAATCAAAAATTAGTATTTGTAGGATGACTGGTAATGATCATCTTTTCTATATCAAAGAATCCCAGAAACTGTAACAGTTGGAAGGACCTGGGTGGCCATCTAGTCCAATATGTACTTGAAAACTATTATCTCTACAACATAATGAAGAAATAAGCATCCAGCCTTTACCTGAAAACACTTAGTGAAGGGGCACCCATTATATCTTCAGGTACCCCATTTCACTTTGGGATAGCTTTCAGCAAGTTTTTCTCTATATCAATCTTAAATTTGTCTCTGCAACTTCTACCTACTGCTCCTAATTATATACTCTATATTCCACATGATACCACTAGAAATACCTGAAGATAACTATCATGCCTTATATCATCATATGATCAAGTACAGAACTTTTCTGGAGGCTGATTCTATCACCTGGTATGCTAGCAATCCTTCCCAATGTTGTCAACTATAAATTTCATCTAAGTATACCAAAATTTTACCTAAATCATGAAAAAAATTTAAAATCACCAGGAAGAACAGATCTCATTCTTCTGACAATATGTAGATACCAATGGTGTACATGAGAATGAGCAGAAAGCCTCCAGCATAATGGCTAGACCCCTTGTCATGGCTTAATGGGAAGACATGGACAAAAGTCAGAAAAAATGCACATTGCCTCCAGGGTCTGGCACATAGTAGGTGCTTAATAAATGTTTATTGACTGAGTCTTTGCCATCAAGACCTCTGGACCTTTCTATCCACAAAATTATTATTTGTTGTCTCTACCAATTAGCATGTGAGCTCCTTGTATACAGATGGTCTCAGTTATCATTTGCACTCCCAGTGCTTAACAAGATGGACAAGCATGGGATGAGTTACTATCTATAACACTGGAGGGAGTAACCACAGCAGTGAGACCACAGATTCACCTTGTTGTGACATGGACCCTTTTCACAGTCTGGTAAAACAGACCACTTCTCAGAATCATGTTTTTCAATGCATAAAACAAAATGCATAGGAATATACAAAGGAAATTAATTATATTGAAATACAATAATCAAAAAAAGCTTTTAACAAAGTTCATGGGCTCTAGGTTAATAACCTCTGCACTAGAGTATTACAATAATGATGGTTTATACTTGAACTCTAGAAAATGAATCATCAAACTAATTATGAATTCATAGCTTCAACAAAGTAGTAGAATTTTTACTCATTCATTTTATGCATAAATTTCCTCTCCTTCACTCTTTATGATGAAGTGATTACTTGTTCTCAAGGTTCTTATCTTTTCTACTTCAGAAAACTTAGTCAAAATGAGGTCTAGAATATAAATTACTCTTGCTTTTTTCTCCCACTTTTTGAAATACCAAATTATCATTAAGGCCAATGACAAATTTATCACCTCCTCTACTTTTAAAAGAAAGAATCCCAAAACATTTCTAGATAACTTAAGTCCACCATCACTACAATATTCTTTTGTGAAAGATTTCTGATCTGTTTCACAAATTCCTCATCTAATTCTTCTCCCTGTCTAGGTGGTCTATAGAATACTTTAAAAATATTACTTCTTTTTCTATATCTACTGATCTTTCCCCTAATTATCATGTTTTTCCTCTCAAATTCCTAAATTTCCCCCCACAAGTATACATCCTTAACATAAAATGTTACTCAAATCCCAATTCTATTCCTCTGAATAGGAAACCTCCTTCCAGTGCCAAATTCCTGTCTTAAGTCCCATTTCGCCAATTTTCAGCAGTGCACATGAAGACAGCTCTGGCTCTCTGCAGGGAAGATTTCTAGTTCTCTCTGTTTATTATTCAGACTTCTGTATAAAGACATCTGAGGCAACTGAGTTTTAATGTTGGCTCCCTTCTTAGACCTATCAGGATTGAGATCCTATCACAGATAAACAGATTGATATCTAGGAAAGTGTTTAGAGTCCATGTATGACTCAGGGTTGGGGACTGTGGCCTCCAGGCCACATGTGGCCCTCTAGGTCCTCAAGTGTGAAGTTTAGATTCAGTCAAAGGGCTTCACTCCACTGATTATGTCAAAAGACCTCATTTTAAAGAAGTAAAACTAAGGCCTGGAGATATGATCTCATTTGCCCAAGAAATTGATGGCCACACTGTATCTCTTTCCTATGTAGAACTTTCAATAGTTTTGGGATAATTAGATATATGTAAGCAGCCCTCTCCCTCCTCCCTCCTTTTTTTATTTTAAAGCCCTCTATTCACAAGACTCCAGGCAAATATCTTTGCAGGCCCTTTTTAGGTATATTCCATCCATTGCTTTAGGAAAATAAAACAAAAAGTCATCATTCCTATGATACATAACCCTAAAGTCTATTCTCAAGATACTATCTTATCTTCTTTACTTCCTAAATCAGGAGTACTGATGAATACACTGCCTTTCCCCTCAAGGTCTTCAGTTCTTTTGCCCTGAACTTCAAAATGCAAAGCATGCTTATTATTTTTTCATTTTTTTTAATGAATAAAAACCTATTTCTCTTCTTTTCACCAACCCCAACATACACACACACAAATATAGCTGAATCAAATCAAATTTCCATATTGACAATGTCCAAAAAATATATGGCTGATTCTGCATCCTGTGACTATCACCTCTGTCAGGAAGTAACATACTTCATCATAAGTCTTTCTGGAATCATGATTGGTAATTGCATTGATCATAGTTATTAAGTCTTTGGAATTATTTTCTTTTTTTTTTTTTTGCTATTGTTTAAATTGTTCTGTTTCTGCTAACTTCATTATGCATCAGTTCATGAGTCTTCCCAGGTTTCCCTGAAATCATCCTTTTCGTCATTTCTTACAGCATAAGTATCCCCTTATATTCATACAGGGCAGCCAGGTTGTACAGTGGATAATACAGATGAACTTGGAGTCAGAAAGAATTAAGTTCAAATCCTTTTTCATTGACTAGTTATGTGTCATCTGGGGCATACAGGATGTTCAAGAGGACTAGCACCTCTGATGTGAGGGCTTGCCAAGTCCTTCTCAGGGCTGCTGATCCACCTTTGGTGTTAACCTGATTCACCCAACTCTCACCTGTGGCTCTGAGAAGCTGTAGTATGTGCAGTGGCCACACCTCTGTAAACCATCTCAGCAGATGGCTAAACCAGGTTAAGGGTAACTGACAGACCTCAAACTCTTTGGTGAGTTAAAGGGACACCTACTCCAAGCAGGTGAAGACTTTCCCCAGCAGAATGGGTGAATGAAAAAAAAAATTGTTCCAACAGCCATAACGGCAACTGAAGCAGGTGCTGGGGAGCATTTAGAGCTTGATCAGACATCAAAAACACCAAGGTCATCCACTGCATTTCTTGCTATTGGTAGTCATCTTGACTTTTGTCCTGCCATTGAACTTTAATGACTCAAGAAGAGTGAGGCTGACAACTTTGTGCCTCACTTTAATCTGATTCTCACACAAGTGACATCACCCATGATGTCACTGGTCCTCTTCAAAAACAAAGGACAAACAACAAGTGTCATCTACACAGTAAGGGTCATTGAAGCCATGGGAGGAGGAGAGGAGAGGAGAGGAGAGGAGAGGAGAGGAGAGGAGAGGAGAGGAAGGAGAGGAGAGAGAGGAGAGGAGAAGGAGAGGAGAGGAGAGGAAAAGAAGAGGAGAAGAGGAGAGGAAAGAGAAGAAGGAGAGGAGAGGAGAGGAGAGGAGAGGAGAGGAGAGAAGAGAAGAGAAGAGAAGAGAAGAGAAGAGAAGAGAAGGGAGTCACAAAATGAGAAGAACATAGAACTGTGAGGGACACACATAAAATGGAAAGATGACAAACAGAAGAAAAATGGAAAAGATATGCAAAAATGTTTGTGATGAACTTTTTAAAAAATCAGACAGCAGAGCTACCACACTTGGATACCAGATGTGCTTTACAGAGGAGGGAGAAATGGCTCTTTATATCCTATTTCTTCATTTCTTCTTTGAAGTACTTTTTTATCTCATTGAAAGAAAACTTCAATCTCCATGATAACCTGAAGAACTGAGAGGCATTCTATGAACCCCTTCGATTTCCCCTATGTGACAAAGATCGGTGTGTACTTTGTATATACAATACACAGTACCAGCCAAACAAACAAAAGTATACTTGGCAGGTCACAGCTAAATCCTTCCCATCCTCTATGCTTGCTTGAAACAAATTCTAGAATACTTGGTCATCTTCTTAGTAATTTTCTTAGCTAATCATTGAGGCTAACTACTATGACAAACCGCGTATTTGCAAAATGTGAGACTTGATAGACAAATACATTAAAAGCCATCCTTTCGCATTTCATGTTGTTGCCACTCTCCAGAATCTTCCTTCTACTATCCTGGACACTAGGCCCTCTCTCACTTGCACTAGGGGAATTTTCTATTTAAAGGCACTTTTTTTTGGCAATGTAAGTCTTATTTCAGGCTATGAGTAGCCCCTGCTTAATAATCTTAATTATAACTTAGTACTGCAGCTTTTCTTACTATGAGGGTATACACAGTAAAGTCTGAAAAGGAATCACCTTGGGCATGTGCACTGCTATAATCACAGAAGATATCACCTTTCTAGGACCATACAGCAAATACGAAACAGTTATTTAGCATGCCATCCTACAAAACCAAAGATTACAATGCATCACATATCAATCTGTAAAGTCTGAATCTTCCCAGTGATCACAAAGAGTGGTGACCACCAGAAA
>WOXC01004830.1:0-88342 GCA_011680675.1 Gymnobelideus leadbeateri | reverse complement strand
TTAATCACAGCACTAGAGATGGGAGGGGTCCCTCTAAGCTGCAGCTTTCCCTACTGGAGGCGAGGAAATGCCTCCTGAATATGCATTACGGTTTTATCTGCTCTGTCTCCCTGCCCCCACGGCTGCTTTGGGTTTTGCTCCTCTGCACCAAACTAACTCCATTTATCACAGAACCTCAGGCCCAGAAGGAACCTCAGAAGTCACTGAGTTCAACATGCCAGGCAGGCACTTGTCCAGCTGTTTGGAGGCAGTGTGTATAGTGGAAAGGACCCTGGATTCAGAGTCAAAGAGCCTAAGCTTGAATTTGGTCTCTTAGAAAGGCCCCTCTCTTCCACTTCTAAATCTATGATCTTATATAATCCTTTACTTGAAGCCCACTAATGAGAGGTAGCCAGCTACCTTCCAATTTTGCATAGTTCCAATTGTTAGAAAGTTTCCTTTTTTATCAAGCCTAAATTTATACTTTCTACTCACTCTGTACTATTTTTCCTCAAAGTCCGTTTGAACTTGTTCTGCCCTCTGGGACCAACCAGTCAAATTCAATCTCTTTTTCATGTGACAACCCTTCAAATACCTGAGATCACCCAAGGTGTTTCCCCAAGTCTTCTCTTCTCCATGATGCTCCCCCTCCCCCCACCTTCAACTGATGCTCATGTGGAGGACCTTTGCCATCTTCATTGTCCTCCTTTGGACATTCTCCTATGTTTTTTTCCTAAAATGTGGTGCCCCAAATTGAGTACTGTATTCCACATTTCACCTAGTTATAGCTATGCCTTGTATTGAAGCTTGTGGGCCATTTAAAGCCCCAGATCCTTTTCATTCAAACAACTGTCTATCCATGCCTTCCAGATCTCATACTTGGAAGATTGATTCTTTGGATCACAGACTCCCCTAAGTCCAGACTCATTTGGGCATTGGGCGCTTTGTGACTGGAGTGGCACTACAAACTTACCAGTCAGTGCATGCACTAAGACTTAGGGAAAGGGCAGCTGTGTCTCCTTTTGCTGATGCCCTTGGCTCAGTCCACAAGAGGGTAGCCAGCTTAACTCCGGGCTGGAGATCAGAAGGAACAGAGCCTTCTGTCCTGAAGGGGAAGCACCAGCTTGAAACCAGCCGTTTCCAGGCGCTGTCCAGGTGGGGGGCGGGGCCTCTTCACCCCGGGCTTCCTTTCTTCTTTCTCTTGGTGGCATGTGGGGATGGGGTGGGGCAAGAGGGGGCTGTTCTGAGCGCCAAGCCGCTGAAGGGTACGTGTTTAGCTGTGATAATGACATGCTTTCAGGCCTGGCTCATTTCCCTTACCCTTGTAGAGAGAACATGCAATTAGGGAGTGATGTCAGCCTCCAAAATGTTGGTCTCACCAGAATGCCGACCTTCTGAGCAAAGCTGGCAGACCCAGCTCCTGGCAGAAGCTGCTGGCCATGTGATTTAAAACTTCCTGTCCTGATAATTGATGTTTTTTATTCTTTCCATTTCCTGAAGCCTGATCAGAATTAACATGGCCATTGGAATGTCCTGTCAATGCTGCTCCCTCACTCACAGGGCTAAGGGGCTAAGTGGGTCTGGGTCAAGCTGACCACAGGGCTGGACTTAGGCATGACTGAAGCTGCTGGGGGTTTGCCTTCATGGGCAGGCTTGGCATCCCTTTGCACCACAGCCACCCGCATGGATGGCTTGTCCATCACAGGTTGGCCTCAGCCACGGAGGACCCATGCATAACTGTCCTGTTCAACCTGGCTTCCTCCTGGGGACTGCTTAGCTGGGGCGAGACTGAGGAGTTAGAGCTGGAAGGAACCTCAGATGCTTTCTTGAAGAGCTGTCTCTCAGGGAGTGGGGACTTGGGTTCAGCCCCTCCTTAGACCATTCTTTATTTCTTTTTCCACTTTTGTGTATTGGTGTCTCTGTGTTGGCTGCCTGCCTGGGAGGGCTGGACCACAGCATTTGGGAGACAGATCAGGCAGCCTCAGGGACAAAAAGAGTAAGAACCATTCAAAGTTTGCTGAGTGCTTTGGTCATGTCTTCTGAGTCTGACTGAATGAAAGAGAAAGGGACTGAGAGCACTGTTGTTCCCCATTTTACAGAGGAGGAAACTGATGGCCAGGGAGATTAGGGGCCGTGGGCCAGGGTCACACAACTGGCATTGAGGGTCAGCCTGTGGCTGTATGTGGCAGAGTCTCTAATAAGCTCCTTTGCAGAGCCCTTTCTGTGACTTCTGGCAACATGCACGGGGCCAGAATTTCCATCACAAATCCCTCCATTTCTAGCACCAAACGTGCCTAAGCTGTCCATTTGTCTGCTCTCTGGTGCTCTTGGGTGGGTTCTGGTGGATGTTGCCCCTGGAGAGCCTTTGGATTCCATCCGTGGCTCTTAGTGCCCTCTGGAAGTAAACTGTTATCCACTGAATATGGCGGTCTTGCCTGTGTCACAGGTCTAAGGTTACTGGCTTTCCACCCAGGGAGGGAGCCCAAGCTCCCACAGAATGTGACTCATTTCTTTGTGGCTCATGGCCAGTTTTTCTTTTTAAAAATGACTTAGGGAGGCTAGGTGGTGCAGTGAATGGAGCACTGGTCCTGAAGTCAGGAGAACCTGAGTTCAAATCTGGATTCAGACACTTAATACAAAAAACTAGCTGTGTGACCTTAGGCAAGTCACTTAACCCCAATTGCCCTACCTTCCCCCCTCCAAAAATGCAAAAAATAAAAAAATAAATAAAATGACATTTTTTCTTGAGGTGGAAGGTGGGAAAAACCCAGGGAAGCTCCTCAGAAACCTGAGGAAGATGTCAGTGGAGTTCAACACTGTATTTCCCAGGGAATGCCACAAAGCCTGCTTTTGGGGACAGGAATGAGGCTATACACAATACCCAGTGTCACACTTTTAGAGCAACGATCTGCAAGCACTTTTCAGAGGGCAGGCATTTGATTTCAGTAGACTCTAGTGGGCTGCTAGGTTAGGCAGTTAGTGCCTCAGAGGTGAGCCTCATTTTGTGTTGAGAGAGGGCTGGAGACCACCGGCAGTGCTTAACCCTGGTTACTCAACAATGTAACTGGGTGTCACTCATTCCCTGCCCTTTCAGTCAAGGCCCAAAGGTGGCCCTGGGAGCTCTCTGATCTGGAAGGCCACACCAAGCCAGACAGAGGGGACACCTTGACATCCTGGACTCCCTGCTGAGACCCAGTGCCTTACAAGGGTGGGGAAGTGTTTGTAAGATATGTAGGGTGAGGGTCTCTGCTCTTGCTGGCCCTGAGGCAGCTCCTGAGTATATTATGGAGAGGTAGAGGATGCTGGCATTCTCATGGTTGCGTGGGATGGGTACCAGTGCCCCTGCAGGGTCAACATGGCCCAGAGGTACCCAGGCAGAACCAGCTCTTGAGGGCTTCCCCTGGGGCCATTTCTCTCCTCACCACAGTGCAGGAATCCTAGATTCTCCATATTTCTTTCTCCTTTAATTTTTGTACCATTTTTAGAAGGCTGTTTTACTTTATAATCCCACAAACTGGAGCAAGCCCGGCCAGGGCATCCTGGGGGTCATGGGGGTGGGGGAGGGCAGGAATGAGTCAGAAGCCTCAGAGGGACAGCTGCCCCTTGTGGTGCCATGACTCTCCTTTGAGCCCCAACCAGTCCATGCTGACCCCAGCACATCCTGGGAGCTGTGGTCAGCTTTGAGTGGATGCTGTGTGAGGAGGGGCCCAGAGCCAGGAAACCAAACAAAAATTGGGTGAGACCAAAGGAGAAATCTGTCTGCTCTCCATGGCTGGGCAAGTGTGGAGGTGAGGTTGGTGCTTGAGAGGAAGCTCTGGGTTATGGGGAGGACTGGACTGAGGGGCTATGCTGCTGGCTAGCTGTGGGACTATATCGCCAGCTCCCCCTCAGTGCCTCAGATGGGGATCATTCTCTCTCTCCCAGCATGGTTGTAAGGCATGCACTTTGGGGAGGAGGGTGGCATGTCTGATGCCAGGCTGAGCAGAGCATAGGCATGCCCCTAGGGGATGATTGTAGAGGCTGACCCCCTCCTCTGCTCCCCACGTCTGCAGTGGCTCTGGCTGCCCTGCTAGATTTGGGTCTGGTTGTTCTTTGTTTCCGGAGGCGGATCATCATTAAGGACAGGTCTTTCCTGCTTGGTGTTGGTCCCCACAGGCCAACATTCAGTAGGAAGGATGCTATCTCTAAATTCTCTGCTCTGGCTGGCCCTGGGCTCCAGGATGGAAGAGGAGTACCTGGACAAAGCCCCGGGGCCTCCTCCTCTTCCTGCTGCCTGCCACGTCAGCTCAGGGGCCACTGCCGGTGACAGGAGCCAAGCTGAGCCAAGCCGTGGGGTGCGTGGCTAGGCAGGCAGCCGGGCAGGCGGGCCCAGAGGCGCCAGACACTGCAGCCCCGGCTCCAGCTGATTCTAGGCACTAACTGAGCATCAGAGTGGTGAGTGCTGGGAAGGAGGGGTGCTGGCCCATCCTGGGCTAGGCTGGTCTGGAGGCCCCTGGCAGCTCTTCAGGTCAGTGTTTACAGCCTTCGAGCAGCAGCCAAGACCAGACTTGCTGCCTAGAAGCTGAAATGCTGGGGAGAGGCCCTAGTGGAGGGATGGCAGGCCTTGGCCGTTTCATCTCGGCTGCTACGGGGTTCATTGGCTACAGTAACTGCAGCTGTAAAGCTGTAATTACCAGGACAGAAGGAAGGAGAGAGGGTGGAAGAGAGGAAGGGGGAGCAAGCCATGGCCTGGAAAACCATCCTGCTGCTTACAAGTTCAAATGGTCACTTCCCTGGTGTCTCTGAGCCCATGGCACTCTGGGGCTGCCCACGGACTGCAGTCACCCCCGACCACGTGTGGCGGACTCCATTACCCAGTGTCATTGATAGCCTACTGCTAGAGGAAGCCAAACTCCATTTGTATAAAGTTCGTCTGACCTTTAGGGCAGTATTCAGAGCCTGGGCCCTGGAGACAGGGACTCTGCAGGGTGCACCCAGGGCAACTGGACCAGCCACCCTTGGGCCTTGGGCCCCTACACAGAGGTGTTGCAGGATATGCCCTTTGGCCTCTGGCATGGAGGGCAGCCAGAAAGGACAGACTTGAGTCATGATGCTTGGGTTTGAGAGGCCAGCCACAGAGCAAAGGCAGGAGATCTCATCAACCCCCAGGTCTTTTGTGGGTACAGACTCATTTGTGGAATTGTGGCCATGAGAATGTGATCTCAGTTTGCAAGGGCAACTGATAGCCCATCCTTGGCACAGCACAGAGCTTGGGGGCCTAGCCCAGGGGGCCAGCAGCTAAGCTGAGCCCTTGAAGGGTCTGGCAGGGTTAGAATGAGGAGCCTAGAGTGGACCCAATTTTCTTGCCAGGAGGCTTCAGAGCCCTGGCTAAAGTGACCAAGAGAAACCAGGCCCATTCAAGGGCTAGGCTTTATCTCTGCTGGGCCCAAGTGTTAAGTTAAGGGGGGCCAGAGTAAATTGCTCCTGGACACTTCTACAGACTGCATACATCTCTGTTCTTAGCAAGCTCACCCCCCTCCCCAGGCCCAGGAAGTGTAGGGAACATTGAAGACATCCCTCTCCCCCAGTGGCCTATTTCTGGGTCTCAGGGAATGGTTCTGGGCTGTGTGGGGCTGAGCTTCTCACTGGCCTCAGTTTTCATTAGGCTGACGCTCCCCAGCCCTCAGCAGCCGGCCTGGCTGGCTGCCGGAAGATTTATGCGGTGTGCTGAGCCCTTTCATTGGGAGCCCCCGAGAGGTAGGTGTGGGTCTGCTGAGCCTCCCTGTCCTGGGGCCCCATATCCCGTGTTTGTGTTACTGCCTTATGTCAAGGAGGCCTTGGCATGCTCAGAAATGGCGCATTGTCCCAGGCAGTGGCGCCTCAAGTGAGGAAACTGAGTCACCAAGGACTCACATAGCTTTAAATTCACTTGTCTACAGCTCCTGGGGACACACTGCCTGGCCTGGCCCCCAACTGGGGGAGCAGGGCCAGGTCTTTCCTTTGGCCTTAGAACTGTCAGGGAGAAAAATATCTCTCCCCTTCATGGGAATAAGGACCCGTCTGACTTTAATGCAGTGAAAATAAGCAAAAAAAGCTCTCTTTCTCCTCTCCCCTCTCCCCCATGATAAGGCACACACACACACACACACTCACACTCACAGACATCCCAAAATGCACTGAAGGGTATCTTTGTGGAGCCCCTTGTGTCCTAGCTCTGACAGAAACCGGAGCTGCTGACAGCCTGGTGAGGTGAGGGTGCCCAGCCCTGGACAGGGGCATGAGAAAGGCCTGCTCTGGGCACACTTATGTTGACACCAGATGTATCAGGCTTGGCTACAAACCTCCAGAGTGTAGGAGAAACCAGTAAACATATCATTGTGAAATGTTTACCAAAATAAATATAAACCCACTGCAGCCCAGACCTTCAGAATTTGGGGTTTCCTGAGCCAGTCTGCTGCAGTGCCAGCAAGGATCTGTTTCCATTTGAATTGAATGCCAACAATCCACAACATTGACCTGGGCTTCCAGGGTCTGCTCTTCCTTGGCTGCTTCCTCCCTCTCTGCTGACTTCTTTGTCCATGCCCCCCAACCAGCAGAAGCCTGTCCAACAGCTGCCAGTGAGAGCAGCATGCCACAGAGGCCATGAATCTTGTTCACGTGCCTCATTGAGGGGAGAAGGAAGGGGAAAGGCAGAGAGAGGAGCCAAGGCTTGCCCTTTCCCACTGATCCTTGTCCCAAGTTTCTGCCATCAGCAGGTATGCCTGCCTGGCCCTGAGCAACCCTGTGCCTGCATCCAGCCCTGGAGCCTTTCACCTGAGCACTGTCCCTCCACTGCCAGCTGCCTGCTAGACATCTTGCCACAATGTCCAGGACAGCTCATTCTTCTCCCGTCAAACTCATCTCTCCTCTGGGCAGAATCCTCCCTGCTCCCTCCAGGAGCCCCAGTCTGTAACGTCTGCACCATAGCCTCTCCTTTACCCCGGGGCTGGCACTTCTCTCAGCCATCTTTCCACACACAGCCACAGTTCTTGTTTAGGCTCTGGCCTGTTCTTGTGTGCATTCTTGCTGTCATCTCGTAGTTGGGTTCTCTGCTCCCCAATCTGTCCTCCACCCATCTGCCAAGGCGATCTTCCCAAAACATGGTGCCTTGACCCTGGCTCATGAACCATTAGCCATTCCCTCTTACCTCTGTTAGAACCACCTCGTTTTTAAGACCCTGTCCAAACTGCTTCCAGCTTCCCCTTCTAGACATGGAGCATTGCTCCCTTCCAGCTACTCTATGCTCCAGCCAAACTAGGCAACCCACTATTTCTTGAACGTGGCACTTCATCTCGCACCTCTCCATCTTTGCCCAAATGTCCCCCTCTCCCATGCTTTCCCTCCTCAGCTTTGACACTCAGAATCCTTTCCTTCCTCCAAGGCCCCACCTCCTGTGGAAAACCTTCCCACATCTCCTTAGCTGTGGGCGCTTCCTTCTTCCTCAAACCATCTTGTCTTTCCTTGTCTTGGTATGCAACGATAGTTTGTATTTGTATCCCAGGGCCTTGGGTGTATATAGTGGGTACTTGTGTGGAATGGTGCATGGTTAAAGTGCTCACAAGATTAAGTGGTTGGCAGCTGGAGTTGCATTTCCTCTCCCTTGTGGGAAGGTGCTGAGACAGGAGAGTTTCAGGCTGGATAGATCTCTGGTCCCTTTTTAGCTGCCCCCCAACCCAGCCACTGCTGGCTCAGTGGAAGGGCTCTGCATCCTGGTCCAGGTCCTCTTCAGGCAGCATGGGACTCTCTCTGATATGGCATTGCCCCATGTGTTGGTGGCTGCGTAAAGCATGATGGGGGATTCACAGCTACTGTGACTGAACCAGGACACACCTAAAGAACTGATGTCCCAGGTAACCTAGAGGGACTTCCTGCAAGGCAGTCTGGTCTCCTGGAAGGATGAAATGTGACCTTGAATCTAAACCCATGCCTAACCCTGCCCCCAGCACACCTGCCATCTGACAAAGCACTGGTCAGTTAAAAACTGGACCTAGTGGGAGGAACCCTGGACTTGAGCTCATCTCTGCTCCTTACAGAGTGACCTTGGCCAAGTCACTCCCCCTCTCTTCCTTTCCCCAGGTTCATCATTTGAAGATGAATGATGCCTTAAGTAGTTTGTGAGTTCAATTAGATAAAGAATTTCAGAACCATTTTAGGAATAACTGAGGGGAGAAATGATTTAGCTCTCAAAGACCTCTTTGCCTCCAGGCTCTCTCCATTCCAATCTATTTGATTCTGCTCATAGGACAAATCCAGGGCTCCCTACACCTATACTCTTAGCCTTGTTGTTCTAACTTATCATTCCAGATTGCCTTCAAGTTCATGGTCTGTGGCAGGGTCATTGAATCTTTGGTGGGCTGAAGAATGTGTGTGTGTGAGAGAGAGAGAGAGAGAGTGGGGGGAAGGGAAGGAGGGGAGGGGAGGGAGAGAGACAGAGAAGTCACGGGGGAAAGGCAGTTGAATCAGAACCCGAGCTCGCTGTCAGAGCTTTTCCAGAAAACATCAGGAATGGTCTTTAGAAACTGGGTGCCTGAGGCACAGATGGGGTCCATGACAGACTGAGGGTTCTGGGGAGGGGATTGAGGGCTGAGGAGTTGGGGGCAGACAAAGCATTTGGTCCCATGAGCAGAGACTGTTGAGGTAGCAAGAGGCCAGCAGCTCAGTACCAGGATGAAGAGCCTGAGTGACTCAGGAACTCGCCCCTCCCACCCTTTCACAACCACTCTGCAAGGCAGGCAGCTCAGTCATTTTACAGATGAGGAAAATGGGGCTCTAAGAAGTGAAGCAACTTCCTGCAGTTGCTCAGCTGAGACCCAAACCCAAGTCCTGTGAATCTGCTCCAGGGTTTTCTTGGTAGTAGCATCCTGGCCCCCCAGGTCAGAGGGCTCAAGGGGAAGCTGAGCCCTCCTCTGTCAGCACCACGGACAGCTCCCTAGAAGTCAGCAGTTCTGGGGCTCTCTGAGTCCCCAAGCTGCTCCCCCTCGGCTCGCTTTCCCCCATAGTTGTGACGTTGAGAACTAGGGGTTTGGGAGAGGGAGCAGGAGTTGTGTAGAGAGCAGTGTGACTGTGGCTCTGGGCAAGTCATTTCATCATCTTAAATGCTACAGAAGTGTAAAATCTGAAGCCACTGTAATTACTGAGTCCCAAATGGGAAATGGATCAAGTTTCATAGAATGGCTTGGGGTCTTGGAGGTCATTGAGTCTCACCCTTTGTTTCACAGATGAGGAAACTGAGGCCTAGGGATCCTGCAAAGGGGAGGCATGAGGATCAGGACCACCTTCCCCCAGACCAGCTCATATCCCCCTGTGCTGGGTTTCTCTTATTTGTGTTAGAGAATTATAGTCAGCTCTGTAATTCTGGAGAACTTGGCATTTAGATCTGGGAGGGACCTTTGGGTCCATTTTCCAGATGAGGAAATCAAGGCTCAGAGAGATAATATGATGGCCCAAGCTCCACAGTGAGGGGGCTGACTTCTGGTCTTCACACACTCACTGGGAAGTGGCATTTCTTTGCCATTGTACAGATCTGCAGGGAATTGATGAGTGAAGTCTGGAAAGTTTTCATCTTTTCAGTCAATGAAATTCTTTCCTTGAGCCCAGAAAGCTGCCTTTTCAAATGTGGAAAACTAAAACCCATGAAAATGAATAGAGAAGGAAGCTGGAGTGCCATTGGGGGAGGTGGTAAAGAAGTCCTAGGGGCAGCTTCTACTCTGCCTAGGTCTGCAGGAAACTGCCCACCACTCTGATGAGAGCTGTCTCTTCAGATAAACCTGAATATTTATGAGAGAAAGCCCAAGTATAGTTTGAGCTTTGCCCCAGCCTTTTCAGCTTGCTAGCTATGACAAACACAGGGCAGTTACAAGAAGTCACTTCATCCCTATGAACAACTGGTTGGTCCAAGCCACCTCCCTGGGCCAGTCTCTCTTCCTTGCTGAGCCCCTGCTGTGAGTCAGAGTCCTGGCCAGTGCTCCCAGGTTTCCAGTCCCTTTTTGTTCCAAGGCTCTGTGGCTGGAGGTGCTGCGGGTCATCAGAGGCATGTGATTTTTGTTCCATCTCTGGGTGGCCAGAAAGGGTCCCATTCCCCAAGGTTTGAACAACAGAAACACATACAACTCAAGAAATAGTCCATGCACTTCCCAAAGTTTTCTTGGTGAGAATATGTCCCATTTCTGATATGTGCTCAGCATTCTCTGGGCAGAAATATTAGGGGTCCCAACCTCTCAGCCAGACTTCAGGCTTTCCAATTTCCACAAGCTGTCTGCCTCCCACTACCTCTCACATCTCAAGGCACAAGAGACTTTTCTGAATCCAGACCTATGACCCCAATGTTCCCCAAATGCGCCAGGGTACATTGCTTTCATTGTGCCCTTGCCCAGGCTGTCTGCCCCCTTTTCAGTGCCTTCTCCTTCTCGGCCAATCCTCCCCAAATGTCAGAGCCCAGATAGTCTGTCTCCTCTCTGAATGGGGAGGTGGGTTGGTGGAGGCTGGAGACCTGAGCTTGGAGTCAGATGTCACTTCAGGTCCTGACAAGCTATGGGGTCTTGAGTAAATCACTGAGGCTTCTGGCACCTTAGTTTCCTCGTTTGTCAAATGAACTAATCTGAAAAACAACAAAGAAATCGGAGCATCTTGGTCAGAGGGTTGGGTGAGGCTGGTAAGATGGTGTGAGGTCATTCAGTATTGTAGACAAGTTGTCTATTTGCAGTCTTGGGTGGTTCATGCTGTTGGGCATTCTTTTCTGGATGCTCCTGCCTCTATGGAAGGAAGCCCATGCTGAGCACCAGTAGTGTTTGCACTCATTAAGCACCTCCCTGCCATTGCTCATGCCTTCGTGCCTTTGCCCCCATTAGCTTGTACTCTCCAGGAGGGCGAGGGCTGGGTCATCCCTCTCTGTGCTCAGTGACAGCAGCCACTCAGTCAACACGCATCGGTAACAGGAGATAGAAGAATCGGGGGCCTCCCATCAGCCCAGCTTGTTTACATCTCAGCGAGCACAGCTGATCTGTTCTGCGTGCAGTGGTCAGGGAATAGAAGAGACCCCGCATGCAGCCAGTTAGATCTTGGAGATGCCTTTGGACGCTAGAGCCCAGATTGAGCAGGACACCCACCCTTTCTGGGCAGGAGCCGCCCCACCCATTAGTAATGGTCCTCGGCCCCCAGGAGGGAAGGGGAGAGGAGAGAGGTGCAGGTCAGGCGGCCGTGGGGGTATGGAGACTAGAGCTCGCCAGAGTTTCTCCTGGGAGGGCCTCTCTTCTGTTGCCTGAATTATTGATGACTGTTTAGTGTTTACCGGTATGTAAACGCACCTCTAAAAATTGCATTGCCTTATTAGTAATGGTAATGAATGGCTTCAATGAATGAGAACTACGAGTCAATCTGTGAGGGAGAAAGGCTGGCAAATCGGAGGATTCAGGCCTTGGGCATCTGACTGTGAGATGTCTCTGTTCTCCAACTCCCAGTAATTGAGGGGGAGAATTGGTGGGGAGAGGGATCCTCCATTTTTGTATCCACACCACTTGGTGTCTAGTTTCAGACATCAGGAAAAGCCAAATTACCTGGGGGAAAGTGACTCTGTTGTGGTGTGTGGAAGTTGGGGGGGGGCGGGATTGATCTATCACTCACTCTACAAACTTTTGTTTACATAGCATTGACTAGGTGATCTCAGAAGAGTGTTATTCTGTGATTCACTGGACAAGTAAAATTTGATCTTCCTTCTCTTGCCCAGAACAGCAACTAGGGGGAGGGGGAGGCTGATGGTGGTTCTCTGAGAAAACTTTGTAGCTCCATAAATTTCACTTCAGGATGCAGAGGGTTAGGACCCGAGCCTTCTGGTCTGTGAGATTTAGAAGTCTGTTGTAGCACTGAGGACCAAGAGGTCCAGGAAGGTGTGGAGGTGACCCCTGGTAAGCAGCCTGGATGAGGGACAGGTAAGGCCTGGTTAGAATGGATTCGGTGTCTGTCCTATATCTCACTCCCTACTTCCTGCCCTGCCTCCCTCTGAGGAGATGGGGCAAGGGCCATGCCTGGGGAAAATGTCCAGAGGGACAGATGAATGTGACTACCTATGAACCTGCTTTTGCTTTAGGGTCATGAAACACAGCATGGGCTAATTATGTGACTATCACTGAGGAGAGGGTGGGGGTCCAAGTGAACTGAGTTTGAAAGTGAATGAGAAAGCACTTTAATTCTGTGCCTTTGGGAGGTGCCCTCAGTGTTCTGCTGGGGCTGTAGCTAACTCCCTTAGGACTGAGGGTCCCAGATCTCACATTGGAAGGCACCTCAAAGACCACCTTATCCAAACAGTTGTTTTACAAAGGAGGAAACTGAGGCCCAGAGAAGGTCTGAAGACTTGCCCAAGGTTCTGGGAGTGAGTGATGAGAAACATTGTATTATTTGTCTGTTTTTTTCCCTGTTGGGACAATTTTCCTGTAGACCAACCAGAAGGATGGTCAGCAGGTGATAGATGCTTCTAGCAGCACTAATCTGCAAGGCTGTCTGTTGTGGAAGGGTTGCAATCTGCACTGAAGGGGCACTATATCCCTCTCTCCACTGAAAACATGCCAAAGCCTTAAAGCATACACAGCATTCCAAGCCAAGATCTCTAGAATAAGGAGACATCCCAACCCCTCTCCTTCCGCTTCATTTTTATGTTCTCTGAATGGATAGAGCCCCACCAATCTTCAGCTTAAGTGAGAAAAGAACAGATGTGGGTGGGGAGGGTGGGAGAAGGCTCTGCCCTGATGGGCAATGGGCTGCCTTTGCTCCTGGCAAGGACAGATAACTTGAGAGGCAGGCTTTCTGAGTCTGCCTCCTTGGGGTGCAGAATCCCAAACCCCAGTCCCAGCCCCAAGCCCTAAGGCTTCCATTCTTCTAGCCCCTTCCTCCCACCCCCCAAAGGCTCCCATCCTCCCATTCCCCCACCCTTCCAACCCTGCCCATTCATCCCCACACCCATTCTGAGCTGGGAGGGAAAGGGCTGCAGCTAGTTGGGCAGCTGTGTGGTCCAAGCCATTGTGCAGCTAGACCAGCAGAGGGCACTGCTGCCTAACTAACGGTGCAATGGCCAGGCCGTTTATAACCTGATTTCTCATTCTTAGAAACGTGGGAGGAATTCCTTCGTTTTCTTGAGCTCCAACAGGTGGCCAAGACGGAAGCTGGCTTAAGGCATTGGGCTTTTATCTACCTTCTGCCCTTCTCACCCAAGAAACATCAATGATAACAGTCAGCCTGAGCTGAGCCCAGGCTCTCAGCTGTCCAGTCGGAAGGGAAGGCCGAGGCTCCCGGCCTCCTGGACTACCCCCCCCCCCCCCAGGAGTGTCCATGACCCAAAGCTCTGACCCTGCCAAGTATCGAGCATCAGGGACCCCAGTCCAGCCCCTCCCCATGGAGCTTGTCATAGCTAGGCTTCTTCAGACACTCTGAATATCATGGATAGCTCTGGTGTCAGAACCAGATAGGATCTCAGAAGTCGCCTAGCACAATTCCAGCCTCTCACAGATGAGGCTGAGAGAGGATGAAGCTGTGGTCTAGAAATCCACAGGTCACACAGGTAGCAGGTGTCCAAGGAGAGGTCTTTGGACTCTAGCACCAAGGCTCATTCTTTAATATTTTAATCCCTCCCCTGCCCCACAATTACATGTAAAAGCAATTTTTTACATTCAATTTAAAATTTTTTCATTTCAAATTCTCTCCCTCCCTCCCTCTCTCTCTCTCCTCCCTGAGATAGTAAAGCAATTTGATATAGGTTATACATGTGCAATCATGTAAAACATTTCCATCTCAGTTATTTTGTGAAAGAAAACTCAAAAAGAAAGGAAAAAAGAAAAAAAAGGAAGGAAGGCAAGGGGAAGGGAAAATAGCATGCTTCAGTCTGTATCCAGACACTATTAGTTCTTACTCTGGGGGTAGATATCCTGTTTCATCATGAGTTCTTTGGGATTGTCTTGGGTCATTAAATTGCTGAGAATCACTAAGTCAGCCACAGTTCTTTGTCATATAATATTGCTGTTACTGTATACAATGTTCTTGTCACTTTGCCTCAGTTTATATGAGTCTTCCCAGGTTTTTCTGAAATCATCCTGCTCATAATTTCTTTTAGGACAATAGTATTCCATCACAACTGTATACCACAACTTGTTCAGTCATTCCCTAACTGAAGGGCATCCCTTCAATGTCCAATTCTTTGCCATCACAAAAAAAGCTGCTATAAATATTTTTGTACAAATACATCCCCATTGTTTTCCTTTTTTTCTTAAATCTCTTTGGGGTATAGACCTAGTAGTGGCATTGACCAATGCTCTTTCTACTGCACATGGAATTCTCTTTCCATGGACAATTTGTGGACCTTGACTAAAGTCTGTAGGATTTTTCGAAGACTGCCAAGTCACATCTGCCAGGTCTTGACCTGGTGGGCTGAACTCACTGGGAGCTTGGTGCTTTGTTACTATCTTTACTCCCCAGGGCACACTTTCCATCCCTGCTTTCCCACTTTTCTTCCTTAGGAAGGAAAGACAAGCTGATCTGCTCCCTTCAGTCACTTTTTGTCAGGATGGAATGGTAGGAGCTTCCCTTTCCTCAGAAGGTAAATTCATTAATCATTGGGCTCAGCTGAGTGGTCACTAAGGGTATACTGACTAGCCCACTTTATCAACTGGCTGGCCCTAGACACTAGACCAGACTTCAGCCTTCCATCCCATTCTGCCATCCACCCACCTCTCACCACCTCTCTCTCACTTTCCAATTCTCCAAAACAAAACAATCCACTTCCCCATGTGTGTTATCTTCCCCAATAGACCACGAACTCGTTGAGGATAGGACCTTTCTCTCTGCTTCAAATATTTATATTCCCAGAACATAGCACAATGCCTGGCACATAATAATTTAATTAAACCTTTTTTTAAATTCACACGTTCATTTGAATGGCTTGTTATTTACAGTTCAGAATTTCATTTGTGTAGGGGTATCCTGCCCCCAGCTTCAGCTGACCTCCCAGAATTTTAGGACATGGAACATAACTCTTTTTAAAATCAGAGCTTTCCAAATTAGGCTGTGCCAGGTCAGTAGGGCCCTCCCCACTCCCCATCATAAATCCAAAATAAAATCCATTTTCCATCAAGATTCCTATCACCCCTCCTTCAGCAGCCAATGGCCTTTCATCAGACTGGAAGAAGCTGCCCTTGAATGGACTTTTCAGATTTCCCTTGTTTCTGATTTTGCACCTTCCTGTGAGGGAGGCCAAGACCAAAGGGCTCGCTCTTGGACACTGACTCTTGGGAAATCCTGACCCTCTCCGTGGCTGTGCTTTTCCTTTGGGGGTGCTGCACTGCTGTACTCTGGGGGTGTCCATTTTCAGCTGAAAGCTCCCCTTTACCTGTGATTTTCTTGGCCTCTGCACTTCTTCCATGACTCAGGCCCCATCATTCTCCTTCTTTAAGCTGTGGTCTAGAACTGCACATCTCACTGTCACGGGCAGCCTTCCTAATCCCCACCTTTCACACTATTTCCAGGCCTGGAATGAGCTCTGCACTCACTTTGCCCATTGGAGTCCTTCCAGAAGCAGCTCCAATTACACCTTCTGAAGGAAGCCTTTCCCGCTCTCCTCACGCTGTTAGCGCCTTCCCTCCATCTTCTCGTGTGCACATAATTGTCTGCGTATCGTCTCCCCATTAGTCTGAGAGCTCTTGGAGAGCTGAGTAGCGCTTTTACCTTTGTCTACCCAACCCATTGGTTGTGGACTGACTGATTGACCTCATTGTCTTAGCTAGAAGATCATTGCTCACCTGAATCCACCGAATCATCTCATCTCGTCCACAGTAGTGAAGACAACCAGCTTGTCTCTGAAGTTTTACCTCTCTGCCTGGCTACAGATCCTTATTTATGTGTGCTGACTGAGTTCTGTCTGATGTCTCTGTTGCCTAGGGCAGGGAGTTGCTTGGGGGCTTGAGACATAGGATCCTGAAGGTTTGGTGGGTTAGCCCTTCAGCTCTTAGCCAGCCCCACGCCTCCTGCCTTTCAGTAAGTGACCCCAGGAAGCAGTGGGGTTGGGTGGGGGTTCAGCATGGCAGGTGTGCTTGTGTCAGGAATGCTCCCTGGAGTGCGGTGTTCTGCCCAAGACAAGGTTTGCTTCCTTCATTGGCCCAAAAGAAACCAGGATGATGAGGTCTTTCTCTGTCCCTTACTCTAGTGTTGCACACCCGATGTCCCAGCTTGGACAGGACAGGGGGTATCCTCTGTTGGTCCTAATAAGTAAATAAGCTGAATTGGGAAATACTACTCTGCCCTCCCTTGCTCAGGGACTCAGAGGCAGGGTGGTGCAGTGGGAAGTGAATTCATCTCAGCATTAGGAAGATCTGCCTGAGACACTTACTAACTATATGAGCCTGCACAAAGTCATCCAGCCTCTCTGACTCCATTGCTTAGTCTCTAGAATGTGTGGATTTTTGTAAGGATGAAAGTGGAGGACGTCTGCAGAGTGCTTTGCAGTTCTTAATGTCGTGATCATAGGGGCTCCTGGTACAGGGATGGAGAGGAAGGGAGGCCAGATTGATCTTCAAAGGGTGGGAGATGGGGCTGAGCAGGTGGGGACAGGACGGCTGCCCCTGAACTGTCCTGGCAGGATTAGGATGCCACACTGAGCTGATGCCGTGTTGCTGGCTGTCATTGAGGTGACTTGTGGTGATGGAGAAGCCCCAGCTTGTGGTTAGTGTTTTCTCTCTCACTCTGCAAAGACACAATTTTATTGGGTTTAGTTTCCTCTGCTTTAAGGCAGCCCTGTCCCCACTGGTGCACTTGCATTCCTCTCTCCTCCCCCACTTGTTTCCCCTCTCTCCAGTCTTTGATATAGTTATTCTATTCTTTCTTTTCCTCCTTCAGTTCAATAAGATCCTCCTTTCCCTCCCCCTCTTGAATTTGCTTTATTAGTGTACCCCATTTTCTGCATCCTAAACGTCTAGTCTTTGAATCGTGGCACTTACACTTAATTGATCCTTCTTCATTACCTGTATCGCTCATGGAATTCAAGCTTTGGATGTGCCTGTTTGAAGCCCCTTCTTCTAAACAGTTTGGTTTTGCTTAGGGGATTTTGCCCCCACCTCCTTTTTTCTGTGGTCTTACTCTTGGAAATGCCACTTTCCACGGTGGAAGGTCTGTTGGAGTGTGGTGGCCAGAGGAGTGGGGGATGCTGAGTATTAGGGAGATGCCTGGGCAGAGAGACTGTAGGACCGGTCTAGAGTCACACTGCTGCTGGCCAGCAGAGCCAGGCTTCAAAGCCAGGTCCTCCACTCCCACATCTCCATGGCTCTTTAAGGTGTCAGGCTCAGCCGTGCCCCAGGCACACGAGAGCTCATCAGTGAGTCACCCCCTCCTGGTGGTTCTCCATCACCAATGGAGCATCTGGCAGCACATGCTGAAGAGATGGGGGCTGTATGTTCAATGACGTCGTCTGAGAAATGGGGGTAGGGAAGGCAGCAGCATCTGCAGCCGGTGTTCATCACTGTGGGTCAAGAAACCATGGTTAGGCATCAAGGAGAGGGTCTGGGGCATCCACAGAGTCTCTGAACAGCAGGTGGAGACCTCCCAATCACAAATGGCAGTGTGTGGCATCTCTCACCCATCTGCTCAAACACTGAGGCTGCAGACAGCTTTGAACCTGATTTAGTCCTGAGTCTGGGAGAGACTTGATAGGCTGTCAGTTCCAAAAGGTCCAACTGCCCCGGCATGATCTCTTCTGGAGCCTCTGCTACATGCTGCCCATGGGACCTTGGACCCATGCTTCCTCTGGGCCTGAGTGTCAGAATCTACCTGAGGGAGGTGCACCAGTCCATCCCCAAAGGCTAGGAAGGACTCATTTTCCTTCTCCCTGTGTCCACGGTTCCTGAAAGTGACCAGGCCCAGAATTTGGCCCCCTCCCTTTCTGCAGGGGCACATCGGCCCCCTTCTGAGACATCTGGCTTATGTCATAGGAAGCAGAAAACAAAGTACAGGCCTCAGTGGTTTCTGGTCTGCAAATATCCTTCTCACCTTCTGAAATGAAAGTGTGGCAATGTGTGTGAAGCATGGGCACATCTGTGTGGCTGCTGTTACTGATGTTGACAGGCAGCTGAAAGGTGTGCCAGGCCTCAAGTTAGGAAGGGCTCAGCTCAGATCTGATCTCAGACATACACTAGCTGTGTGACTCTGGACATGTCATCTAACCTCTGTCTGCCTCCCTTTCCTTAACTGTAAAGTGTGATTAATTATAGGCCCCACTGCACAGGGTTGTTTTGAGGATCATTGTAAAGCCCTCGGTGGCATTCCCAGCACATAGTAGGTAGGCACTCTGTAAAAGTTCACTATTGGTAGTGATGGTAGCAGGGGAGCTGTCTCTGTGGCTCTCTTTGGGGTCCTCTGCTGTCCTGGGGCCTGCCAGCCAGCTGCCTGGCCAGGCTCCTGGCCCAGTGCCGGACTGCACCCCAAGGGCAGCTTCTCCACACAAGTGATCATTTGCATTATTAACTAGAACACGCAGAACATTTCCCGTGTTCAATCATCTGAAAGGAAAAACCTTCATTTTATCAAGAGCGATCAGAGGACTTTTCATCTTTGGAGCAGAGAGTGCGGAGCAGTGGGCTGGGAGGGGGTGCTAGGCGGGCACCCATGCAGCTGCCAGCAGCTCTTTTCCCATCTGAATGAAGAAGACACAATCTTTGTCATGGGGGACTTGCCCTCAGTTTGGAGGTGGCATCTGTAACCCCAAACTCCATTTAAAGATCCCCGTGATATCTGGAAAGCCTTTGGCCACTGGCCCTTCTGACTGCCCTGGGACTCTGGGGAGCAGGCTCGCCTTGGCCACTGTTTGACTGAAGAAACATGCAGAATCCCACTCAGTTCCTGCAGACTTTCCTGGCTTCTTGGGTGGCATTTCCCTGTGTGGCAGGGTCAGTGCCAGGGCCACACACGGAGGCCTGGCTTGGCCACTGCCTCCCTCTTGGCCATTTTCCTCTCAGGGCAGCTGTTCTATTTCTGAGATGCCCAGGCCTCCCCAGCTTCCTTCTGTGCCCCTGCCGGCAGGGCCCCGACAGGGCTGTAATTTGCTTCTGGCAGGAAGGGGCGTGCCCTCAGCATCCTGGCCCTGGTGCCCAGAGTGCCCACCCCAGCTTCTTGCTGCTGCAGGAGCTGACTCACCCCGTTGGGTTTCCCAAGTGGCCTCTTGTTTCTGTGGCTTCCCTACCTCCCTCTCAGGTTCGAAGCTCCCGTTTCCAATTTTCCACTTCTTTTGTGGTCTTTTGTCTTGAAATTTTCCTCTTGGAGCTCTGGGGATAGAAAGTGGAGGTGTCTGACAGCTCTTGCCCTTGAGAAGCTGATGTTCTCTGCTATGGCCCCTTACCTAGGAAAGGATGGGGCTGGACTTCACAGTCCCCACAGTGCCAGGTGGCCATCCCTACCATCACTTCCAAGACCTGTCCCTGACCTCCAAGGGGAAGGGAGCAGGGTTTGCAGAGTCTGACCTGCTCTGGTCTCAGCTCCTGTCCTCTCTAGATGCCTCCCTCCCCAAGCAGCCCACATGGTGGTCTGCACAATACTGCTCAGTGGTTAGTGATGGCTGAGCCCTAGGACTAGGGTCACACATGCACAGAGAGCCACCCACCCACCCCCAAGACACTCAGGTATACCACCCAGTGGAGGCTGGGGCAGAGAGGAAGGAGGGCCTCCATAGGAATGGCCATGGGCCTGCTCTAGATTCCCCATGCACCTTAAAGAAGGCCGGCCCTGTGCCTCATCCCTGGAGCCCAGCCTGTTGTCCTGGTCTCAGGACATCAGCTTGTCAGGGGACCCCCGAGAAGTCTATACCTAACTTGTCCAGATGGCCAAAAGACCCCAGCAGACATGGAGCTATGGTCCTGCCAGAAGCTTCCTTCCCTTCCTCAGCCCCCTCCCCTGGCTGCTTTCTGTTATGAATTCTCTCAAGCTCTCATTTATTTGGGAGGCAGTGGGAGCCAAGGAATGTTGTACTAGAGTAGTATGGCACCATACCTTGGCATTGCAGCAGTCTGAGAAAATGAAGGTAGTGGGAGGCAGCAGCCCTGATTGGAGGGGAAGGGAGATGTCCCTTCCAGGGGAGGTGACAAGGGCCCAGTCTAGGCCTGGGGCATGGAGGCAAGAGAGGCTGGATGGGAGAGGGTTTGTCTAGAGAGGAGTGAAGACATGAGAGCCTTATTGATTGGATGGTGGTGATGGAGGGTAGGATCGTCTCTGAACCCTTGAGGCTGCAGGTATGAAAAGCAGGCTCTGGGGGAGACATTGGTCTGTTTGGTGTGAGGCAGGGTGACCACGGGGAAAATGACCAGCTGGGAATGCCCAGAGTTCATTGTACATTCCAGACACCCTAAAGTTGGGGGTGTCTGGAATGAGCAGTGCTGGGTCACCCTGATGCACTCCAGCCCATGTAGACAAACCCAGGAAAGGAGCCAGGAGACTGAGGCCATTTCTCACTCATGTGACCTTGCCTCACTTCTTCTGTCTGCCTCTTTCTCATCCAAAAAGTGGGTATCAGGGGACTTGTGCTGTGAGAAGAAGAGCTTGAGGCCAGCTATAGGCACAGCTAGAGTCCCAGCCTCAGTTTCTTCATCTGTAAAATGAGGAGGTTGGCCAGGGTGACCTCCCTTTAAATCGGTGACACTGTAATTCCCACATGAGCCCAGATCACCATTTTAGACACATTTTATTGTAAACCAAATCTCAACAAAAACAAAGTAAGAAATACAATCTCCAATAAAGCTGCAAAAATCTAAGCTCTGCCATTTTGCGAAAAGCTGTCAGTTTTGACAGAGCAGTTTTGGGGGCAGCTTGCACACACACACACACACACACACACCACACACACAAACACACACACACAAACACCACACACACACCACACACACACACCACACACACACAAACACACACACACCACACCACACACACACACACCACACACACACACACACACCACACATACCACACACACACACACCACACACCACACACACACTCCACATACACACACACACCACACACACAAACACACACACCACACACTCCACACACACACCACACACACACACACAAACACCACACACACACACGCACACATCACACACACACACACCACACACCGCACACACACACAACACACACAACACACACCACACACACACACCACACACACACACACCACACACAAACACACACCACACACACACACCACACACACACACCACACACACAAACACACACACACAGCACACACACACACCACACACACAAACACACACACAACACACACACAGCACACACACACACCACACACACACACACCACACACAAACACACACACACACACGCACACACACACACAGCCAGCCTTCCCTGTTCTCCTTTCTGTCTGGGACTGAACAAGCCTTACTGCAAATGCTTTCACTTCCCAGACTCAGTGGGCATCTTCCCCACCCCAGCCATCCCTTCACTCTCCAAACACGCCTGCCTTTGGGTTCCTTCCCCCCATGCATTCCTTTCTTTCTGGTTGGCATTAGACACATCCTGGTCATGCTTCACTGTCTTGCCCATCATCATTTGCTCCCATCTTCCTGCTGCCAGAAATACCCATTTTTCTTTTTTTTTCATTATTATAAAATAACAAACTTTGGATATTTAGGGTCTTTTTTATTTTTAAACAATATCCTTGGGATACAGTTCTAGTAGTGGGACCACCAGCTCAAAAGGCAGGAAAAGGTTTTGGGAAAAGACTGTATTGATCTTCCATACCACCAACAATGTAATGGTATGCCCATTTAACCAATATTAACTACTATAGTTTCAAACTATTTTCCTCCAACTTTCTGTATGTAAAATAGTACCTGGGAATTATTTTGTTTTTAATTTGGGTTTCTTCTTCCTATCTAATGATAACAATTAAGATTTATTCTATCCAGAAGCATCTGACAAATGAAACTGCTGTGGGGTACACAAAAGATGAAATTATTTTAGATATTTTCACTCATTTATGGAATTACTTCCTAGCTCTTCCTGAGTATTACAAATCACCAAATCTCCTGCAAAGCAAACCATGACTTATCTATCAATAAAAGTAAGAATATTCAGGAGATGTAAAAATAGGCTGAATCTGGAAACAAGGTGTCTGGGTGGGGGAGGCAATTCAGGTTAAGTGACTTGTCCAGGGTTGCATAGCTAGTGTCAAGTGTCTGAGGCGGGATTTGAACTCAGTCCTCCTGACTCTAGAGTTGGGGCTCTATCTACTGCCCCACCTAGTTACCCCAACAATTTTTTCCCTTTCACGAGGAATTTTGTCTTACACTTGCCTCCTCCTGTGGTGACTGAATGACCACTCAGTCTGAAGCAATTTCCATGTATGTGAGGCGTGTTGGTTTGTTTAGATCCACATTTTCCTCATTATAGGGTCATAAAGGAAGGAGAAGGCGTACTCACTTCTCTTCTGAGGCCTCAAGATCCAGTTGCTAGTGCGCACATAATTAAGAAAGAAACGCAGGAAAACCTTCCGGGCCCTTCTCAATAGTAAATCTGGAAAAAAATTTCACTTAGAAAAGCATTGATGAGAGGGCGTCACAATCGCTGACTCTGGAGTTGGGAGGACCTGAATTCGAATATGAACTCAGACACTTACTAGCCGGGGGACTTTGGACAAGTCACTTAATCTCGGTTGCCTCCAAAAAGGGGAGGGGAGAGCAAAGCATTGATGAAGTCCACGTTCTGTCCATGGACAGAACGATTAGCTGGGTTTGGAATTTAAGGTATTCTCCTTGTGGTTCTCCAGATGCCCCTCTCCCTGCCCCCCTGCCCCATACCTCCTGGTTCAGAGACCAGAGGAACCAGGCCCACCCACTAGGTGGCAGAATGGGTATAGCCCTGGACCTGACGTCAAGGCCTGAGTTCAAATCCAGCCTCAGATTCTGACTAGCTATATGATTCTGGGCAAGTCACTTGAACTCTATCTGACTCAGTTGCCTCATCCTACCTCCTAGAGTTATTTTGAGGATAAAATGAGATAGTGTTTATAAAGTCCTCTGCAAACTTCAAAGCACTATAGAATGTCCTCTGTTATTAATGCTATGGTGACAATTCCACAGCCAGCCTTCTCTTCTCCAGACTCCATCTCCTCATTTCCTTCAGTCACACCTAACATGGGTCTGGTTTCCCTCTTCCAGACACTTTGTAACTAATTTCCGTGACCCCTAAAACGTGGCACCCAGGCCAGGAAGGCTCTGGACTGACAACACCGTTCCCGAGCCTGTCTCTACCACTCACGGAGCTGGCTCTCCCTCCCAGCTGCTCTTGAAGCCTTTGCCCGGGTCCATGACAAAAGTGTTCTAGGGCACCAGGCCAGGCAGTCTCTGGCCTGAGAGCTCCCCCAGGGCACCTTCGACTCTTAAGAGTTTAGATTGAGAACCAGAAGGGTCCCAGAGGCCATTTCATTTAGGCTCAGGAAGGCTATGGGTTTCCCTCCGCCGCAGTTAGTGCCATTCCCAACGCCTCCACTTCGGTCTTATGTTTACCTCATGCTTATCGGTGTGAAGCTCCACACTGACCCTGGGTGCTCTTCCCCATCTGCTCTTGGCTGTGTGGCCTTCCTTCTGCCCCGTCCATGCATGAGTTCCCTGTGCGTCTGCTTGGGTCTCTTCCTACCAGCCTGATGGTTGCTTCTCCTGGTCTTTCCAGAATTTCCTCCTGAGCCCTCTCGGGTCGCTGTGCCCTGTGGCATCATTCCTCTGAACCTTCCGAAATCTGCTTTCCCAAAGTCCATTGTGCAAGGCCGCTGTCCTCTATCACAGGCTCTAGGATGAATAACATGGTCACCTCCTCCCAGCTTCTCATCCTTTTTGGCCCCCAGGGACCAGCTCCTTCCTATTAGTGAGAATCGAATCCAGAATAGATTTTTCCCCATCCTGCTTTTGACGGATGAAATTATCCCCAAGGTGGGCCAAGAAACCCTGAGCTGCTCTGCCTCTGGCGGAGAGAGCTCCGACAAATGTCTGGTTAGTGAAGCATCCCATCACGGCTCCATCCTCCCTCTGGGCCAGGCTTAGCATCCACTTCCCAAATTCCCCCTCTACCCTTTCTTCCCGTGTGTTCTGTGGTACACTCCAGTGACAAAATCACTTCTGTATCGCCCTCTGTTGACCTTCACCCGAACACTCTGTATTGGGAACCATCTCTGCTGGATTTCTTCTCATGAGTAAGCTTTCTTAATCTACAATGTCAAGCACCCTTTTAGCTATACAGTTTGTTGTAAATAAGGGTCAGGTTGAACCGGTGTTCAGGCAAAACTTCATGAAATAGTCAGTCAACCAATATTTATTAGGTGTCTGTTGTGTGCCCAGCACAGTGCTATGTGCTAGGCAAAAGACAGTGGCTGCCCTCTGGGAGCTTACAGTCTAATGGAGACACTGTGTAAACAAAACAAACCAGAAAAAGGATAATTAGTTGGAAATGCATTAGAATTAAAAGGGTCTTGGAAGGTTTCCTGTAGAAAGTGAGATTTTGATTAGGACTTAAAAGGAAGCTAGGGAGGTCAGTAATCATCTGAGACTGAGGGAAAACATTCCAGGCATAGCAGACAGCCCCAGATGGAGGGGTGTGTTTGTGGGACAGCCAGGCAGCTGGGGACACTGGATGGAAGAGGTGCTGGGGAGTGAGGTGTGAGAAGACTGAAGGTAGGAGGGGGTGGGATATGTAGGGCTTTGGGGATTTGAGGGTTCTATGTTTGCTCCTAGAGGCAACAGGGAGCCATTGAGGAGGGGATGAAGTGGTCAGTCCTGCATTTTAGGAAAACTGATTTACTGGCTGAATGGCAGGTGGAGTTGAGCAGGGAGAGATTGGGGGCAGGTAGACCCCCCCACCGCCCCCCCTCAGCAGCTACCACCAGTGCTGTACCAAGGAGGGGACAGAGGCAACAAGTGGTCAGCTAGTCTTTGCTTAAATCAAGGAAGAGTCCGGTGGAGAAGAGGAGGCTTGCAGAAATGATGACTGAATTCCAATACTAGACAACCCGATAAGTGGAAGGAGGCCCAGGCTTGTCTGCTGGCAGAACCAGAGAGCAGGTGCTGCAAGGAGGCCCTTGGAGGCTGGATGGCCAGAAGAGCATTCCCACGACCAGAGCCTGCCAAGGAGTCTATGCTGCAGCAAGTGGGAGGGCATCAGTCCAGGATGTTATAGGGCAAGTCTCAAGCAAGATGTGGACCACATGGGGGCTGAAGTCTAATTCTGTGGGCATCCCCTAAGCATTTCTGAACAGTACAAGAAGGCCAGCTTCTAGCTGCCCAGCCAATGGTCTCTTATCTGGCTTTGGAGAAGGTTCTTCTGTCCCTGGAACCCACAGCTGACAGACCCAGTAACTGCTCACACCCACTGCCCCTCTGCACATTCTGGGGGTGGCTGTGTATTGGCTGCAGCTGTCTCATCCATGGTCAGTGGGGTGGAGGGCACCCTGCCCAGGGCATCAGGGAGCAGGAGAGGATTGTTGGAAGGGTGTGGCATCAGGTGCAGGGTCCAGACACCTTGAGGCTAGCTCTGCAAAGAGGACCTTGGAAGCAGAAGGGAATGAAGGATTCCAAGCCGTGGATGAGAGGGTGAACACAAGGTCTTAGGCCAGGATGAGGTGGAGGAGCTGGGCCTGAGGCAGGGCAGAGAAGGAAGCAGACCAAGGTTGGGCCTGAAGGGAGAGGGAGTCAGTTTCTGTGCTAAGGTCATGGGCAGTGGCCAGATCTCTCCCAACCTGTGGCTGGCCAGGTTTCTCTCCCTAACCTAGGGTAAGAGCCCCTCGGCTCTCCCTCTCCAAACACAGAAACTCATGTGGGGAAGAGAGCTGAGGGGATGGTGGCATGTGTGACATCATCACAGCAGCAGCAACAACATCAGTAGGTAGGCCTACTATGTGCCAAGCCCATGACAGGTGGTAGAGTATTTGATGGTAACAAAGGCTTCTGGGATGAGAGTGGAGGACCCAGGGCTGGCTCTGCAGAGACATTTCCCCCTGCCTTTCTCTGCCCCTGGAGTCAAGGGCCCAGGCAGGTCAGGATCCTGAGGTAAAATAGTTCCAGGGGCCATGGGCTACCCGGAGATGCCAGCCACCTCCCAGAAAGCTGGTGTGCCCAGAGCTGTAATCCTGCCCCGTGGAGTAGCTGCAGGCCCTGGAGCCAAGGGGCAGCCCTTACCCAGGGCATCTTGTCCCCTGCCCAGTTCTTCCATATTCTCCTCTGGAGAGCTGATGCAGGTGCAAGATGGCCTGGGAAATAGTTGTAAGTGCTAAGGATAAGGCCAACATGTGGTGAGCCCTGGTGGGGGCTGCCATTTATCTGGCCTCGTTGGGATTTGCAGAGGAGTCCAAGATGAAAGTCACTCCCCATGGAGCACTCCCAGGGAAGGATTTAGGGGCTCAACCTGGTGGGGAGGAGAGAAGGGGGGAGGAGAGAGAGAGAGTGTGTGTATGAGTGTGTGTGTGTGAGTGTGTGTGTGTGTATGAGTGTGTATGTGAGTGTGTATATGAGTGTGTATGTGTGTATAAGTGTGTATGTGAGTGTGTGTGAGTGTGTGTGTGTGTGAGTGTGTGTGTGTGTGTGTGTGTGTGTGTGTGTGAGTTTGCCTGCCGAGAAGTGTAAGGAATGGGAAGATATCAGAGACCTGAATCTTTTTTCTTGGACTTGAAAATGTCACACCTTAGTCAAAGTTACTGCCCCAGACAGCGGCACTGGCAGCGAGGGAGCCATCGGAAGCCCGAGGAAGCCTGGCTCCAAGTTGCCTTTGACCCAGGAATAGATGGAGGCCTCTGACTTCCACGATCTTAACTCCCATATCCAGTTGCTGTTTCCCCTCTCTCTGGCCTAATGCACAGAAATACTCCAAGCGGGTCCTAGGAGTCCTTGATTTCTAAGCACAATTAGCGCTGAAGTTTCCAGGCCTCTGTGAGGTGGCCACCAGCCAGCTCTGCCCACAAGGGAGGCTCCAGTGAAGCCATGGGGCAGAGGGGGAAACTGCCCTTCTGACACCTTGACAGGTCAGTGCTGCCTGCTTACAGACATCCCATCCCGCCTGCCTGGCTTCCCCATCCAAACACTGGGGTCCATTAAGGTATATTTAGCCTTCTAAGCACCCAAAGCTGTTACGTTCCCCTGGACAAAGCCTCCTGTTTCTTTTGAGAAAGGGTCCCCCTTCAGAGCCAGGTTGCCTTTGTGATTCTTATTCTACCCAAGCTCAGTGACACCAGTCTTGTAGAGTGGGGAGAGCCCTGGCTTTGAGTCTGAGGATTTGGGTTCAAATCCTAATGTGACTTGTGAGCTCAGGGCCTTCGTTTCTTCATCTGCACAGTAAAGTCAGACAGACTGACAGCTTCCAGCCCATCTTGTTTGTTGCCTAAACTTTGGCCATTTGTGTCTAGACATTGGAGGCCAGGAGTTTTCCTGCTGACACCCTGCTCGGACGTTTATCTCCAATGGCCATGGTCAGATTTGTGCCTTGGGAGGATGGTGTTGGCAGCTCTGTAGAGGGAGAATCCTGGAAGGGTTCTCCCAGTGCGGGGGGAGAGCCTGGAAGCAAGGAGACCAACAAAGAGGCTTATTCCAATAGCCCTGGGGAGAGATCCCGGGAGCCTGAGCCAAGTCACTGATTCAGGAAGGGAGAGAAGTATTGCTGACCTGCTGCTGGCCTGGCCCCCCAACACTACAGGGTTCGTGGGGCCATTTCTGAAGCACCAACTGTGCACCAGCAGGGAAGTAGCAGGTTCCCTGTGGCCCCACCCCTCTTCTTCTTGGGCTGGTGGGTCAGGCTGCAGATTTCTCGGAATCAACTCTGCAGCTAGGATACTCCGCCCTTCTCAGTGCCTTTTCCGGGCCTGTCCACGTTCTTGTGGACCCAGTCTTCCAGGCTTGGTGTCACAGAGCTGGTCCCACGCCAGCCTGGCTTAGCTGTCTACACGGCCACAGTGGCCATGTGGGCAGGACGTTCCTTACGCCTCCCAGACCCAGGCAGGAGTTCCCGGACGTGGTTCTGGGGTTGAGACGCAGGTGAGCCATCCAAGAACTGCAGGCATTCCCCGCCCCCCTCTCCCCCCCCTCCCCCCCGCCTTCCACTCACAGCCTCTCAGTGAGTCGGAGACCTGTCTAAGGGCAGATTCGGGAGTGGGGGGGTCAGCCGCCGGTGCCACTGCTTCGTCCCTGCCTGTCCTTTCCTGTCCTGTGACCTCGACCACATCTAAGCCCAGCTTCTCATCGGAGGAAGCAGACAGTTTTCCCCTTGGGCCTTGTTGCCAAGATAGTGGGAGTGGGGAAGTTAATGGTCCAGGACAAACCCTGGGAAAGATTCCTTCAGGCCAGTTGTATATCTGTACCCACGAACCACCAGACTTGGAATGCCCGCCTGTCCATGGCTTGGGTCCCTTCTAATCAGAGCTCTTTTGGTGTTAACTCTGGCTTTAGGGTGGGTGGGTCTGACATATGGAGGCTTTTGGCTCAGCAGCTGGAGTGTCAATGCAGCCCCAAGGCTGGGGGTTGGCTCCAAATCCAGGAGGGCCAGACTGAGGAGGCAGGATTTGATCCCAGACGTAATGCGGACCTAATGAAGACTTGAATAGGGAAAGGATGTGGCCACTCTGTGCCCGGGGACCTGATGCCCCAAATCTCAGACACCAGAGCCTAGCATCACAGACAGCTGGGAAAGGCAGGCTGAGGGGGGAGGAGGCTCCGAAGTTGGGCCCCTGGCTCTGAGAATGTCAAAGAAGTCTGGCTCTTCTCTCTCATACTTCCCACCCCCACCCCCGCCCCAGCCACCTCATCTCTGTCTCTCTCTGTCTCTGTCTCTGTCTGTCTCTCTCTGTCTCTGTCTCTGTTTCTCTCTGTCTCTGTCTCTCTCTCTGTCCCCTCTAATTCTCTGTCTAGGTCTTAGACTCTAGGATTTTCTCTGTGTGTCTCCCTCCCTCCTGTTTGTCCCTGATTTTATCTGTATTCCTCTGTCTCTCTCTCTCTCTCTCTCTCTCTCTCTCTCTCTCTCTCTCTCTCTCTCTCTCTCTGTGTCTGTCTGTCTCTCTCTGACTCTTTCTTTCTCTGTCTCCCTCCCTCCTGTTTGTCCCAGATTTTATCTGTATTCCTCTGTCTCTCTCTCTCTCTCTGTCTCTCTCTCTGTGTCTGTCTGTCTCTCTCTGACTCTTTCTTTCTCTGTCTCCCTCCCTCCTGTTTGTCCCAGATTTTATCTGTATTTCTCTGTCTCTTCCTCTCTCCCCCTGTTTCTGTCTCTGTCTCTCCTTCCTTCCTGTTTCTCTCTCTGCCCTGCCCTCTTCATGCTGGGCATCCTTGAGTATCTGCCCAGAGCCACCAATGTGTCCATGGCTTGTGACACTTGGTACTCCATGAGGTTTTCATTCTCATTCCCTCAACCCCACCTCGCTTCCTTAATGGCAGCAGTGATAGGCAGTGATGACTGGCATCTTTGGCCTGCAGAGGCAGCAGCAAAAGCTGGGGGGGTCACCAGGGAGGGGTCAGCTGAGGTGCATTGGGGCCTAGCTCCCCAGAGTCTCCCCCTTCTCCATCCCTCCCTGACCGACAGAACTTCCTGCCCTCTTTCCTTGATGACCCCGAAGTGAACAGTCTCAGTGACCCCCACCTAGGGCAGGGGAGAGGTCACCTGCTGGGCTGTGCACCCAGTGGCATCTAGTGTGTGCCAGGGAGACCCCACCAGCCAGGTGGAAGCAGGAGTGGTACATATCCTGATTAATGAGTATAAAGTTGTCCCCTCCTCAGGAAGGCTCACCCTGAGGCTGGGCATTCTCCCCTGGGTCTTCAGGGCAGAAGCCCCTCCCATAGTACCCGTGGTCAAGCTGGCACCTGGTAGGACAGAGGACTAGAGCTGGCAGGGAACTCCAATGCAAGTAGGTCATGGTACAAATGAGGAAACCAAGATCCCTTGAGGATGAGGCCCAAGTCTAAGGTGGAAGGAGGGGTCAGCTGCAAAGGCAGGGCCTTCTGGTGCTTGCAGCTCCTGGGCAGCTCTGGGAGGGGGCACTGTGATCACATAGCTCCTATGCACCAGAAGTGGGGGGTTTCTAGCTCTGGGCTAGGTGCTGGTAATGTTCAAGGATGAAGCTTGCCCTGCCCTCAAGAGCTTATGACCTCCCAGGGTTGGCGAAGGGAAGCAACATGTTACAGATCAGTAAATAAGGTCATTTGGGGAGGAGAAGAGACCAGGAAAGGGCATCTAGCTGAGCTTTAGAGGGAGACAATGATTCAGAGAAGCAGAGGTAAAGCAGGCAGGAGGCAAAGGCAGTGCAAAGGCCTGGAGGGGAGATGGAATCCTGGGCTCTGAGCTGAGGAGGCCAATAGGTAAAGCCTGTAAAGGGAAGACAGGTGGTGCAGGTAGGGGGAAGCCTGGGAAGATACAGAACTCAGTGTCCCCCATAACTTCAGGTCCCCAGGCCATTGTCCACCTCTTGATTGGCGGGGGGTGGGCGGGGGGGACTCCTTCCCTCTCGGGAGGACTCCGTCTCTCCCTGGGGGCTCAGTCCCTCTTGGGAGGGGTGCTCCATCTCTCCCTGGGGGCTCCATCCCTGAAGGGAGGCGGCTCCCAATCGCGCAGGGGCCGTTGACCCTCCCCTCCCACCGCTGGAGATGCCTCCAAAGCAGCACGAATCCTGCCCCAGCTGCCCCCACGCCAGCTCCTGCCGAATCTTCACCACCTGTTTATAGTTAGTTTCTCATTTCGAAAGAGCAGATCAGACCTTGCCCTGTTAAAAACAATTTTCCCTGCCAGCGTCAGATATCAGACAGGCCTTGTCGTCCTAACTGACAGACATCAGAGGAGCCTCCGCCGGCTGCCAATCACTGAATCTCGCTCCACAAACACAGGATTCTAATTCCCCCTTTGCAGCCAGCCTTGGCTTTCTAGCCCACTGTCAGGAGGCCCAGCCATCATCACTAGACACTTGGGCCAGATGGCTGTCCGTTTGCCACCAAGGCCTCAGAATATGACCGTGAAAGGCCCTGAAGTGGGGGTGGGGGCAGGGGGAGCCTCAAAGGAAGGGCTCTCGGGAGCCCCTCTCCCATGGGCCAGGGCTCTGCCCTGCCTGCGCCCAGTGCCCAAGGAAGCGCCATCTCTGCCCACGATGGAGGCTCCAGGAGCCAATCGCGTATCTTCCCTGATTTCCTGCGGAACATAGCGACCTGACCATACTGTCTGACTTGGCACATGCTGTGTGCCTCATGGGTGGTCCTCACCCTGGAGTCCTTGCTCAGTGTTCTTCAGGCCCTGGGCAACAGTCACCCACCCGTGGAAGCAATGGGTGACCGCCTGAATATTCTGTAGACAGACCCATCGGAAGCTCCGTGAAACCGTGTCTGGAGTAGAGGCTAGAGACAGAGCCCAGGAGCCCTGAGGTGCCCACAAGTGGAGGAGAAGAATGCAAGCATCACTATCACCAGTTTACATTGAAGAAACTGAGTCACAAGCTGTTGTCCCACTGCTGGTGGATGAGGGGTCTGAACTTGGACTCTGGTATTCTGGGTTCCTGGCTCCCTTTCCACAGCCTGGAATCTGTGGCAGCTTCAGCTGCCTGAGAGGATGTCTGTGGGTCAGGACTAGGGAGGAAGTCCAGGACAGGTCCCTGTGGAGAGTAGCTGGTGGAGTCCCTGCCAGTGCCAAGTCAGAGCCATGAGGAACCCCACCACCACCGTACTACATCCCCATTGCTGGTCCGAGGGGATTATAGCCCTCTGTTGTCCCATCTCCCAGGTTTAGTGTGAGGTCCTGGTGAGAACCTGGAGGAGGAGTACTTGTCATCATTGGTGGAAAGCCCAGGGAGATGGGGAGTGGGGCAGCTTGGCCCCTTGGCCCCTTCCCACTATTTTCTCACTACACATCCGGAGGCTTCCCCTGGGAACGCCCCCAGTCTATGGAAGCCCTCCTGGGCCCAGAGTGTGGAAAGAGGGCCCCGAGGTAACAAATGGCCATTTCCTCCCCTGGCTTGGCCTCCACTATGAGGAGAGGTTGTTATGTTTTAGCTTTTAAAAATATTAACACCTAGTATATTTAACAAAGTGCTTACTGAAAATCCTGAGAACAGTCATTCCAAGCTTGACTCTTCTTGGGGGATTTGAGAGGACCTGGGCTTGCCTTCCTGACCAGTAGTGGGGGCAGCCAGATACATCCAGGGGCTGGCTCTCCTAGCCTCCACCACCCTCTGGGCACTGTGTAGCCCCATGGCAGCCAGCATCAGCACCAGAACTGAGTCCCAGACCTACACCAACTCCCTCCTCCCAACCCAGGAAACTCATCACAGGATGGAACAGACAAAAACCTGACTTTCTTTGTCCTTGCTGCCCTGACCTGAAGATGGACCCTTATCTCTGAGCCATGGCCCCACAAGCCTGGGGGTGGGGTGGGGGGCTGGTAAATTAGGAGCTTGGAAAGCCAGGGAGCCTGGAGCACTGGAAGGGATTTGCAAGCATGTATTCTAACCACTTTGTTTTACAGAGAAGGAAACTGAGGCCAGGGCGGGGAAGGGCGATGCCTGAAGTTCAATGACAGGCTGTCTTACACAGGTTCAGCCCCCCTACCCTTCCTGGAAGAGCCCCCAGATCTGACCAGGGGCCTGGAATTCTCTCTTTGCTTTTTATTTTCCTGAGTGTCTTTATGTGCCCCTTTCTGCTGACAGGGGAGGGAAGAAGGGAACAAACATTTACAAATATGATCTCATTGGAGCTTCATAACTCAGGGAGGCAGACTTCAGTATTGGTCCCATTATTATACCATTTGAGAAAACTGAGGCAGGCAGTGGTTAATGACATAAGTGGAGAAGGGTGAGCCCCATTGGCACAGGGCCAGAGGGGCCATCTTGGGGCACAGCTCAGGACAGGCAGAGGCCCTGGGGGTCTTTGGGGCCCACAGAGCAGATCCCTGCCCTGCCGGATTGTTTGCTTGCCGGTGGTAAATGACCTTGGGTCAGACCCCAGTTGAACCCTTCCCTGTATGCCAAACAAAACATTACTTTGGTGAGAAATGAATTGGAAATGAGGTGTCTGGCTAGCAGGTGTCTTGAAGAAAGAACCAGCCCCAGCTGGAAACCTTCAGGCTCCAGGCTCATTCCTGGGCTGGCCAGGAAGATGCTCCAGGGGTCACAGATGAAATCCCAGACATCAAAAAGGAATGGTTTCCCTGGAGATGGGCAAGCAGGTGTCTGGCTCCAGGCTCTTTTAGGGAGACTTCCAAGGTAGGGTTTCTGGGGTCCCTTAAGGCCAATTGCCAGAGAAGCCCCTCTAAGGTGACTACTTCTCCCCCAAGACCAGAGACTTGGCCACTGAAAGGAGAACTCTATGCCATTCTCCCCCTCTCTTTGTTTTTCTAGAGGATGAGGAAGATGAGGAAATGGTGGAGGCCAAGGTTCGGCATGACTCAGACCTGGAGCATCCAGATGAGAAGCCAGAAGTGAAGGAAGGTATGGTGCCAGGCCCAGGTGGGAAGGGGCTAGGGGGGGCCCAGTACAGTGGCTCTGTGGCCATTCCAAGAGCAGGCACCCAGTGGGCACTGTTCAGGCTGGGTTTGCTGAGCAGTCACTCTCAGAGTATCTCCCCAGGCACCAGAGTCCTGAGACTGTCCTTTGTGGGAGCTGCCTGCCTGCCTTGTTCCCTCTTCTGCCCCTTCTCGCCTGTTTCCCCATCATACCATGGCCTCCTGACTCCCATAGGACATTTCACCATTGCCCTTCACGTTTGTCCTTTTAAATCTCCAGTGGCTGAGGTGTCCCATGACTCAAAGCTGCATCTCATCACCAAAGGACCTTTAAGGTAAAGGGGTGTACTCCTGTAGTGACCAGGGGCCCAAGATCCCAGGAAGAAACTTCAGGGCAGGCTGTGGCCGGATCTCCCCTCATCCTCCCTCAGTTCTGGGCTCAGCTCACTGCCCAGTGTAGTGCCTGCCTGGACTGGGTCTTCACCTCATCCAGTTTGCCATGCCAGTCTGGCTGATTGCACCAAGGCTCTTGACACTGCTCTGGATGTCACTGACTTGGGATTGGGGGGTTCTGTGCATTGGTGTCATTCCTACAGCTTCATCTGGGATCAGGGGCAGTGGGGGTTGGGCTGGCTCTCCTCCGACACTGCGTATCCATGGTGTTTGGAGGTATGGGCAGAGAGTCTCAGTGGTGTGGCTAGAGAGTCAGTAGTATAGCTAGACAATTCCTCCAGTGACTGGCAGTGAGGAGGAGGTGGAGAGGAGGAAGAAGAGGAGGAGGAGAAAGAGGAAGTAGGAACAGGGCCAAAGAACTGACCACACATTGGACTCATGAATATCCCTGTCCCCAGAAGGGTGGCTGCCTGGGAGCTCATCTTGCTGAGATAACCACCCCTGGGTACCCAAGTCATCCTAGGGCTAAGTGGGATACCTCGCCTCAAAACTGTCTTGAAGCCTTCCTTCCCATCAGAAGTCAGGGTTTGTCTCCCACCATCCAGGCTAAGGCTGCTCTCCCACCGTGACAGAGGCAGTGGCATAGAGAGAGGTCCTGTTACATACCGTCCTATCTCTCTGTGACTCAGTTTCCATCTCTCTGTGACTTCAGTTTCTGTGAAAAGGGAGTTATTAATGCTGTTCCCCACCCTCCAGACAATCTGGGACCTGCCCAGCACACCCTGACCTCGGTTCATTCCGCTGAGCATGCTGGGGTCAGCTATACAAGAGTCTTCTTAGGGAGGGCACTGCCCACAAGGGCCAGAACAGCCTCGGAAGCTTCCAAGCCACTGTCAGCCAATGAGCTGGGGGAGGGGCACAAGCAGAAGAGGGGGGCTGAGTCCAGGTGGGAACATCTGGACACAATCTCTGGTTCCTTGACCTCCATGGAGCCCAGACAGAACAAGGTGGAGGAGGGGGAGACAGCATTGGGAGCAGAGGTGCCCTGGCATGTCCACCGTCTGCTTGGCTGGGGCTCTGAGTGGATGGAGCCTCAGTCAGCCCAGACCCAGCTCCTCAGGGTTCATAGAACTGCTTCAAGCTCGCCTCCCCCTCCACTGATAGCTTTTGTGCAGATAGCACATAAGGGGTTAAAAGCCTGTTTATGTTGGCATGTGGCTGGGCCTTCCAGCATCCAGGGCAGTGGCGGGAGCCGTGGCGCCACAGCGGGCTGTGCGGTTGGGAGCTCCCTCCCAGGCCAGTCTGCGTGCCGGCCTTTATTACTCAGCCATAAAAGCTCACTTTGGGCTGAAACTTGACATCGGGGCTCGCAGAGCAGGGAGCATTTTTTGGAGGATCGCTCTGGCCTTTTTTGGACTTGAATGAAGAGGGGGGAAAGATGGAAAGAAGGACATCAACATGTTCGCTGGCTCTGGGGCCTTGGGGCTCCCGATAACAGACCCCAGCACCAAGGAGGCCGGCCCTTCTTGGAGATCACACGTTTTCAGCCTAGCTTGGTTCTCTTGGGAGAGAGAAGGGCAGGTACATTAGAACTGGGGTAAAAATGTCAGGAATTGTGGGGGCTTCCAGAGTCTGCCTCTAACCTCCAAAGGAAAAGCCTGTTTTGTACCCAGACTGGAGCTCTTCAGTTCTCCCCTCCTCCAGAGAGCCCCAAGCATGGCCTGGGGCTGGGCTTCGGCTAGAAAGGAAGCCAGTCTTAAATGGACTTGGCATTTTTCACTGCAGAGTTTCTTTTTAATGTTTTAAAGGTGATGGGTTCCTTTTCAACCATCTGAGATAAAACTTTATACAGTCAAAAGAAAGGTCTATTTCTGAATCAGTACCTTCCTGAAGACATGTCTTTGCTTTGCTTTTTTTTTCCTCCTTAAAAGAAGGTATTAAGAGCTATCCCAATGGCCCCTTGTACCTGGGGAAGCTACTAGTAAATAAGTTGGACATTTGAACATTTTTATGGAAGGAACTCTGGGCACTGAGGTCCTCTTTTGCTCTGTCCTTCGCTCTCTCCCCCTCTTCTCTTTATCTTTCTCTCCTCTCTGTCTCTCTCCCATCTCTTTCTTTCCCTCTTCATCTCTCCCTGTCTCTCTCTCTCTGTGTCTGTTTCTCTCTCTTCCTCTCTCCCCTCCCCCCTCCTCTTTATCTTTCTCTTCTCCATCTCTCTTCTATCTCTCTTTCCCTCTTTGTCTCTCCCTGTCTGTCTCTCTCTTTGCTTATCTCTCTCTGTCTCTCACTCTCTGTCTCTGTCTCTTCTCAACACTAAATGCCTCCAACTTCGACTCTCCCTCTGTCTCCCTCTTTGTCTCTCTCCCCCTCTTTTTGTCTCTCTGTTTCTTTCTCTGTCTCATCCTCTCTCTCTGTCTCTGTCTCTGTCTCACTCTCTCTCTCTCTGGCAGCATCAGTGATACCCTCAAACCAGAAGCAGAGAGGAGAGTCCCAGTTTTCACAACACACCCTGAGATGGGCTGACAATTGAGTTCCTGTCTGTCGGCCCAAGTTTAAGTTGTTCCCGCCCTTCAGACCCAGGCTGGCAGGTTTTGACTGAGACCATGGAGGAGCAGTGAGATTGTCCCGCTCCTCTCGTGCTGGCCGAGTGGAGCTGAGAAGCTAAATGTCTGTTCATTTGAAAATTGCAGCTGCCATCCTGCCTCAGAAGCTGTACACTCTGCCTGGGCTTTGCATAAAGAAACCCTTTCAAACAAAGTTCCCTTTAAGGCCAGACAGGACTAACGGTTTGAGGGCTCAGCAGCGCTGCCCTTGGGGGTTGCCAATGAAAATGGCTGCTGCCGCTGATTGTGCGAGGGTCAAGAATCAGGTGGCTGAAGGTCCTCTTCTCACTCCTGTCCAAACTGGCCCAGTGAAGCAATATCAGAATAAGACAAAACAAGAAAATGCCCAGGGTGGATGAGGGGAGGTGGGGTCGAGGTGCCCAAGGGCTCAGGCTCCAGACTGCAGCAAATGACCTCTGCAGGTCCTGGTGAGGACTGGCTGGGGGCAGTGCAGGCCCTCAGGGAGCCACCAAGGCTCTTTGCTCCTACTGCCCTGGCCTTCATGGCATCCACCCCAAAGTTGGGGATGGGAGTGGGGCTTTGGTATCTCCCTTATGCCATGAGGCCATTTGTCTTCTTCTTAAAAAAAAAAAAGACACTCTCCCAACTGGTTGTTGGTTGTGACTTTAAGAAACCAGACCATCTGGAGAGAGCAGAGTGGCCCACTCAGACCCCTGGATCCCCTCAGACATCAAAGCATCAGCAGAAAGGCAGCTTTTGTTTCTCTTCCAATCACAGCTTGATTCTGAGTCAAGCATGGCATCTTCAGCTCAGGCTCTGAAAGGCTCCTGCCTTCCTGAGACGAACTTGGCCTCTGAGCCCCGACTTTGATCAGCCATTTCTATTTCTCTCAGAAGGAGAAAGAGGCGTGTGTCTCTTGAAAGCTAAGATCAAAGTGACAGTAAGCGGCCAGGCAGGATCAAAATTACAGAAAATTACCCAGAACCTCCTTTTGATTCAAGGTAATGGGCCTATCAGGGAAGGGTCCCTGATAAACAGCCGCTGTTCTCCATGGGAAGGACAGGGCAAAAAGATTCTTGGGCTCCGGTGTGCCTCCCATCAGCTGGACCTGCTTTCTGGTCCTTGGGCAGCTGCCAGCCCTGGAGTTGGGGGCAGAAGCAGCCCTAGAAGCTGACAATCTCCCCTCTAAGGGGAGATTGACATTGACAATGACCACCTCCTCCACCTCTACCCAGTCTGCATGTCCACCATGCCTTGTGGATGTGTGGTCACCATGTGTCTGCCCAGTTTGGTAGCCTCCCACCCACTATGCCACCGGCTGACATTTCCATGGAATAAGGAGACAAGCCCCCCCCCCACTTCCTGGGCATTGGGCAGGGCCATCCCCACTTGGGGCATCTCTGTGCTCCAGGCCCACTAGGGAATCCTTTCTCCTTCTCCTGGGATTCTGAAGCTCCTGAGTGTTCCCAGACACTGAAGGGGCAGGACCAGAAAACTCTGGAGCCCCTATAGATGCTGCAGGGAAGAGAGCTAGGTCTGGGAAAGAAGGCCAGGATTCCAAGCCTGGCTCCACCAAGCTGCATTCTTCCTTGTCTTCTCCTTCTGGATAGCTTGTATTTGCATTCTCTTAGGTGGTGTGGTGGATAGAGCACCAGGCCTGGAGTCAGCAAGGCCTGAGTTCAAATCCAGCCTCAGACACTAGCTTGTGTGACCCTGGGCAAGTCACTTCTTTGTTTTTGCCTCAGTTTCCTCATCTGTAAACTGAGCTGGAGAAGGAAATGGCAAACTGCTCCAGTATCTTTGCCAAGAAAATCCGAAATGCAGTCACGAAGAGTTGGACACAGCGAACAAGTACTGTACAAATATTATCTCACCAGAACCCCCCAACAAATAAATTAATAAAATAAATGCTATTATCTCCCCCATTTCACAAACAAGAAAACAGGCTCTGAACTTAAGTCACCTGCGTTGGGCCACACAAGCTACAAAGTATCCAGGCTGAGCTCTGCTCTGCTCAATTCCAGTTCCAGTGATTGGACCACAGCGCCACCTAGCGGCACATCCCTGGCCTAGAAGGCAGCCTGTCAAGGGCTTGCTGACGGAAAGGGATGAGTCGTTCAGGCCCCGCCTTTGGAGCAGATGGGTGGGGACGTGGGGGCTAGTGCCCTGCTCCCCAGAACCGTCCTGAGGGAATCTCCAGGTGCTCCATCAACACCGGCAAGGGGAAAGCAGTGGGCCTTCTATCTGCCCAGAGGATCCGGCACCTGGCACCCAAGCCCAACAGGCAGCCCCATCCTCAGCTTCTCATTTGCTCACCTCCCATAGCCAGGCTTTCACTAAATCCCCAGTGGCTCTCCTCTGAGCACCTCCCCCACCCCCGGGGCCTGGACCGGGCAGCCGCTGCTGGACGGTCTGCTTGCCTGGACCCATCTTCTTTTCAGGCCCCAGCCTGATCTCCCTGAAGCCCAGGTCTGGCTTTGTCACCCCCTCCTCAGTAAACTACAGTGGTTCCCTATCCCCCCAGCATCAACCCTGAAATTTTTTGTCAGGCTTTTAAAGCCCCTCACTCCTAACCACTCCATCCCCACATACTGTGTGACCCAGAAACAATCCTTGACACAAACATTCCATCCCTGGGACCCTGGGCACTGTCACTAGCTATCGGTGCCAGGAACACTCTCCTTTCGGATCTTACCTCCCATCTTCCCTGGCTTCCTTCAAGTGTCTGCTGGCAGCCACTTCCAGCCCCCTCAATGCCAGTGCCTTTCCTCTCAGGGGGTCTCTGGCATACCCAGATACATGGTCTCTCCCATCAGATCTTGGGGTCTTTTAGGGTGGGGTCATTTCTGCCTTTCTTTGTCTCCCCAGTGAGGAGTCCAGTGTGAGGCCCAGAATGGAAATCCTTGCTGCCCAGAGAGCCCTTCAGGAGGCATCCCCACCCCTCCTTGTGCTCCCTAAACTGGCTCATGCTAGGAGAAGCTCTGAGGGCCCCAATCCTACTTCAGAAAGCAGAGATCAAAGCCTGGGCCTTGTTGCTTCCAGATCCTCCACAATGTGAGGAGAAACTGATTCGTGGATGGTTGCACAGTATGGTTTGACCAGATGAAGAATCGCTATCCAAATGAGGTGAGGGAGAGCTTGTCAGGATAGGGAGCAGGTGGCCATTCTGGCCAGGAGCTCGCTGAAATGCAATGAAAAAGTCCCCATTCTACAACTCAGCAGATCTCCTTCAAGCACCCGCCATTGGCAGGGCACAGTGCCAAAGGAAATCGAAAGTGCCCTCAGGAGGGCACGGGGGCTGGACCACGTGGTCACAGCTGCACCCAGCCTCACCATGGGAGCTTCCAAACCAAAAGCAAGTATAGGAGGAAGAGGAGGGTTTCACTGGTGGCTTCTCAGGATCCCTTCCTCTTGGTGGCCTCAGTGACAAGAACCTTTGGGTCCCTTCAAGGGGGCCTCCCTCTCTGGGTGGAGTCCAACACACCTCCTCCTCCTCGTGGCTTGTCTGGGCCCTCTCTGTGTGCCCAGCCCCCCTTCCCAGGCCCCTGGTCACATGTCCCCTTACCCCTGACCTGGAGGGCTGTGAGACTCCTGGGGGTGGGATACCCCAGCCCAAAGTCGCATGCAAACAGCATCTGGGGGGCCTCACCGTTGCGGGGGATCCCTCTTCCAGGTGGATTTTGGGCAAACATCCATTCATGATGCTGACTGCCACCTTGGGGACCTTCCCTTTTTCTGATGCCTCGTTTGAAGCTAATGAATAGAGAATTTTCCAGAACACTTAGCTCTGTGATGGCATCATCCAAGGACCCTTTTATGATTGTAACCTGAGGATAATAAGAAGCCTTGTTCTTGTTGGGGGAAAGACTTGCAGGCTGCACTTTGCTCTACAATTTCAAACTTAGAAACTTCAAACTTCACTGTTATTGGACTGTGTCTGACTCTTGGTGACTCCATTTGGTGTTTTCGTGGCAGAGATACTGGAGCAGTTTGCCATTTCCTTCTCCAGCTCATTTCACAAATGAGGAAACTGAGGTAAACAGGGTGAAGTGACTTGCCCAGGGTCACACAGCTAGGAAGTGTCTGAGGTCAAATTTGAACTCAGGAAGATGAGTCTGACTCTAGGACCTGCACTCTGTGCACTATTGCACTCCTTAGCTGTCGCCTGTTACCCACATTTTAAAAGTATTTCTTCTCTGCTTTAATGGGGTGAGCCCCATTAAGCCCCAGAGACTTTTTCTTTTCAGGATCCTCACGCTGAGAGCTCTGGTCACTGGGCAGGTGGGAAGTGGTCCGAGTCCATGGCCCCCACGGGGCTGGCTCACTGCAGCATCCCCAGCCTCTGAGCTGCCCTGGCTGAGTGACCAGGTGGCCACTGAGTGGTGGTCAGCACTGGCGTCCAGCACTTGGACCTCCCTCTCAGTCCTCTCCCTCTGTCCTGTCTGTGCTTCCCAGCCCCTCCCAGGGAGCTGACAGAGGAAGAAAAGCAGCAGATTCTCCACTCGGAGGAGTTCCTCATCTTCTTCGACCGCACCATTCGGGTCATCGAGCGCGCCTTGGCCGAAGGCTCTGACATCTTCTTCGACTACAGTGGCCGAGAGCTGGAGGAGAAGGACGGGTCAGTGGTGCACCGGCGGGGGCTGGTTTCCCGGACCTCGCAGAGCACAGGGCAGCCACCGCAAGACTGTCAGGTGTAGGGCCAGCCGGGGCTGCTGGGGAATGCTTTTGAACTTGGTCACTGAGCTGATGTCCAGGTGCTACCCATCTGTCTACCTTCCTTCGGAGCAGGCCCTTCCAGGGGCTCCCCCAAAGGGCAGTAATGGAGCTATTCCTGACCTTTGTGGTGCCTGGGACAGAGCTGAGAAAGACACTGAGGGTCGGCCTCAGAGTTGGGAAGGTTGGGGCTTCCCCTGACTCCGGTGTAGACTAGCTGTGTAGTTATAGGTAAGTCCCTGAAAACCTCAGGGCCCACACAACTCTCCAAGACATGAAGGTAGAGATGCGGGGTTCATCCCGTAGCTGGGGAGAGCATTTCCACACTAGGTTTTCCCTTCATTGAGGTCCCCGAGATGCAGCCCAACAACAATAACTGGTAAGCTGGCAGGAAGCACTTGCTCCGAAGAGGAAAGTCCAGAGTGGGTCCATTAACAAGATACGAATTACCCTAAAAAGTGGTCTTGAGGTCAGATCCCAAAGAGAATCATCATTGGTGGCTCCACGGAGATCTCCTGGGGTTGGTGTGGGAGTTACTATGGACTTGAGAGGGCTTCCTCCTCCCTGCCATGCCCGGGGAGGCTCTGAACCTCTCAGAGACTAAATTTCTCCACCTGTTAAGGGAGAAAGTGACCTAAGTGACCTTTGGCTCTAGAATTCAAGGATGCCCCAAGGAAGAGTGCCCTGGAAGACCAGGTCTCTACTCCCACCCCCTGGGGAGCAGATGGTCAGACTTGGTTCTTGGCTAATTTGTGTTGGCTGTATTTTACCAGCTGGCCATTACTGCTGGGACATTCACAGGGTCATGTTCTGTCTAGGCATGCAATATCTTGCCAACTATATGGTGCTGAGCAGGTGCCGCCATCCCTGGTGTGCTGCACCGGTGCACCATGCCAGGGGTGCCATGAGAGGGTGCCAAGTTACTGGGCTGGCAGTGCCAAGCTGAGCAGCAGCTCAGTGGTGACCCTTCTGATCCTCTCCACCACAGGGACATCCAAGCCGGGGCAAACCTTTCCTTCAATCGCCAGTTCTATGATGAACATTGGTCAAAGCACCGGGTGGTCACCTGTATGGACTGGTCTCTGCAGGTAAGAAAAATTGCTGGGGATGGTCTGACCGGGTTGACCCTGAAGAGTAGTATCTGTGTTTCCCCCCAGACTCCCAGGCTGCGCTGGCTCCAATGAGGCAGTTCTATGCCATACACATGGGCAGAGACCTTGGAGCTTTCATAGTTCCATGGTCATTATTCCCAAATAAATCTCCACACACTGCACAGAGCTTACTGTTCTAGCATATTTTAATGGTCACAGAAAGTCATATTGAGAAGTGCCCCTCACTTACCTGTTTACCTGGCCATTACCTACCAGACTGCCCCTCATCCCAGACTTTGGGCGAGGATGGGGGAGGTGCCCAGAAGCCCCAAAGGGTGCCAGCCTGCCAGGAGGCAGCACCAGAGATGAAGGAAAACATCCTAGAGAGGAAAGGACAGCAAGAATTCTGCCTGGGAACCTGTGCGTGCTGCCTGTAGACTGTCAGGAGGTCCTGGGGTGTGTGTGTGCACCCGTGTGCATTTGTCTGGGTGTGTATATGTGTTCATGTGCATGCATGTGTGTGCATGCATGTACGTGTGTGCACACACACACCCCTGGGCATGTGTTTGCCCATGGGTATGGGCATCCCTGAACACACATCATTCTGCACATACCTGATGGGTGCTGACCTAAATGCACGTATGTCTTTCCCTAGCAGAGCACGGGGTCTCAGGCTGGTCCCTCTGGAGCTGGGTGAATGACTCTTTCACATTCTGCTGCTGCTACATAAGCTGCATCTGCCTTTCTCTGGCTGTGGGCTTCACTGAGACCAGACTTCTGAGTCCTCCAACACCCATGACACCCACAGTGGGCCTTTCCCCTCTCGCCTGTGGTTTGCTTTCAATGTCTCAGCCGGCCATGGCAGAAACTACCAGCAGAGCTGGGGCCCTGGCCTCCACAATGAGCCTCCTGAGGTCCAAGGGCAAGCTTGGCTTTTTTAGGAGAGGCATGGTGTGTCAGCAGGCTGAGCACAGACCAATGAGCACAGGTGCTTCTGGGGCCATAGGCGTGGGTTGGCATCTGAGTTGGCCAGTCCTTACCCCTAGGACTTACCTACTAAGTCATACAGACAGGCTGTGATTGACCTTGGTAGAGTGACCTACCTACACACATTACCTCACAGATTCTTACTCATGTAGTAATGGCCATCACACTTCCACCCCCCACCAAGTATCTGCAATGGCTCCCTATGGCCCCCAGGATCAAATACAAAACACTCTATTTGGCATTCACCCTTCATCATCTAGCCTCCTCTTGCCTTTCCAGTCTTGTTACACCATCTTACCCAGCACATACACTCCATTCCAGTGACCAGCTGGCCTCCTGCTGGCCTCCTGCCTACTGTATGAACAAGACCCTCCATCTCCTTCCCAGCTCCAAGCATTTGCACTGCTGTGCCACATTCATGCAATGCTCTCTCTCTGCACCTCCTGACTTCTTTCAAGTCCCCACTAAAATCCCATCTTCTACAGGGAGCCTTTCCCAATCCATCTGGATTCCAGTACTTATCGTCTGTTGATTATTTCCAAATCATCCTTTCCACAGTTTGTCCATGCCTGGTTGTTTGCCTCCTCCCATTAGGCAGTGAGATTCTTGTGAGCAGGGACTGTTTTTATATGTAGCACACAGTAGGTGCTTAATAAATGTGTATTGCCTGATTGACATTTGTAGAGCCAGGCAAATTCCCAGCGTTGAGAGGAGGAGGGCTGTAGGTAAGAAACAATAAGGCAGACAGTGTCCCTGGATCACAGGGTCTGTGGTGCAGTTTGTCACACTGGAGAGGTAGAAAGTGGCCAGGTAACAAGGGGCTTGAAAAGCCAAACAGGGTTTGTGTTTGGTCCTGGAGCTGAGGAGAGCTGGGAGCACACTGATAGGTAGAGGGTAACTGCTGGCCTGGGGCCAGGGTCATTAACCCTCTCATTGCCCTCATCCTCTTCTCTGCCAGGTGAGGGGGATGGCCAGAGCCCTAGAACAAATGTCTGCTGGGGTTTATTGCACCCAGACACCAGTTGACTTTTGAAAGGTTGGAGGGGGTGGAAGCAGGTCCCTATGCATCTGGGGAAGAAGCTGCATTGCCATGGCCCCCTCTTTTGTGGCGAGTCTTGTCTTCAGCCCAGAGGCATGAGTGTAGCCCATGGCCCCTAAATGCCTGCTGCCAGTGGCTAGACACAGTGCAGATGCTGCCACTGGGGCTCAGAGGAGTGGCTCCTCACTGTGTCTGGCCACCTGAATCCTGCGCTGACTGGACCTCAGAGGATTCTGGGCCTCCCTGGCTAACTGTTTGGGCGGGTCTCTCCCATCCAGTATCCAGAGCTGATGGTGGCATCTTACAACAGCAACGAGGACGCACCCCATGAGCCTGATGGAGTGGCCTTGGTCTGGAACATGAAATTCAAAAAGACCACACCTGAGTACGTCTTCCACTGCCAGGTAGGAGGCAGGGTATCAGAGCATCTCAGGGCTCTGAGGGTGTTATCAGTGAAGTTGTGGATAGGGAGAGCACAGCTCCAGGTGCTGACTGTGTCTGGGGAAGCCAGCACCTCCCTCCCCGTACCCCTGCCTCCTCCCTATCCTCCTGTATCCCCATCCTCCTCCCTCTTCTTCCTCCTTCCTTCCCTTCCCCCCTCCATGCCTTCATCATGTTTTCCTTGCCACTCTCCTCTCCTCCCCTGCCCCCCCCAACCTGAGAAATGTGGGTCATTTTTTGGTCTGTTTATAAAACATTTCACTTCTGAAAAGGCAGTGGTGGCCTCCTTCCTCTGACTGAACATAGCCCAAGCTGGCCCACTCAGCTGGCCACTCCTATATCCCATCCTGTGTCCTTTGCCAGGTTTGGAAACCAATACTTCACTCTCTGGGTTGACCTTCCTGGGCTAAGATATGGTCAGAGGAAGCCTGGGAAGGTGGTGTGCAAGGCCACTTCAAGTGGTCCTGGGATGCCTTCATTGCATTCTTGGATGGTCCAAAGGAGCTCTGAGGGGCTCCCCCTCTCCTTCAGGGGCCTCCTGTGGCCGGCTCCTTCCCTGAGCTTAGTGTGAAATTCTTTCCTTTTTTCCCACTTGACCCAGAGTGGATTTGGATGGTCAGATAGCCAGACACAGCCACCCTGGAGATGGGACACAGCCTGCTGAGATGGGGCCTGGGGCAGGCCGCTCCTCTGCCCTCTCCTAGCCATTCTCTGAGGATCCTGGCAGGGGCATGGCATGGGCTCTGCTCCACAGGCTCAGTTCCTCCACCAGTGCGAGGTGCTGGGGGGATGGATCCTACAGGGGCGTCAGAATGTGCCTTGAAGGTGGGAAGGATAGACCTGCTGCGATCCTAGTTTTTGTTGTTGAAAACCTCAGGGCCTCACCCAGGGTATAGGAGGCAATGTATGTTTACACTCGGGTTCATTATCAGATGGAGCCATGACTCAGGCTGAAGAGGGAGTCGCCTCTCAGACCATGTTGTTCTCATTTCCCAGGTCTGCATCATGCTAACCAGCCTTTCTGGGGACCCTTTGAAATAGGAACATTTTATTTGTTCGGAGTATCAAGTTTGGCTTTTTCTGTGCGTGTCAGCTTGGAGTCTTAATGATGTGCAGACTGGTCAGAGGCTCACAGAACACGTAGGAAACATGAAACAAGTTAGGCTGCGGGGTGTGAGGAAAGCTCCTGGACCGAATTTGGAACAAGATCAGTCAGGCATGAAGAGGCCCCCTCCTGCGAGGTCTCTGAGTTTCCAGGCATCGTGGGTTAGTTCGATTCAGGCTGACTCGCTGAACAGACTGGTTATCCCTGGTGCCCGAAGGGCCCTGACTCTTCAGGGCAGGCAGTGAAGGAGTGGGGTAACAGAACATCTTAGCATCCTGACTCGAGGGCTCCCATTCTCTCTCCTGGACCTCTAGACTATGCGCCGGGGCTCTGGCAGCCCAGAGGCCCTGAGTTCTAACCACGATTCCTGCCTGTGTGCCTTTGTGCACAAATCTTCACTTTCCTAGGCCTTGGCTTTCTCATTGGGAAGATGAGGGGGCTGAACTGCTTCCAGCTCTGGATCTAGGAGCGCTTTCTGGGGAGTATCAGCTCCCCCCGCCCAGCCTCTTGTTAGGAGGGCTGGCAGGGAATGGGGAGGTGCTGGGGACTGGTCCCAGCACAGAAGGACCCTGGGCCAGTACCTCTCCGTGGTCCTGAAACTCCTCCCATGTTTCATCTATGAAGCAGGGCCCACTTGCTCTTTGAGACCCTGAACCAATGATCACTCCAGCCAGACAGCCTGGGAAGCCCTAATATGGCCTGACTGGTGAAGGGGTCAGTGGGGGAGGGGCCAAGCTCCAGGAAGGGACCTTCCAGACAAGGCAGGAGCAGGTAGGGAGAGTTCCCCTATGGGTCAGAGAGGCTTTAGAGGCCATCCAGTCTAGCCCATTATGTTTGTGCAGTTCTCTCAACAACAGGTCATCCAGCCTGTACTAAGGGATCTCCAAGAAAGGGGAGCTCAGTCCCTCCAGGGACTGCCTAGATCACCCTCACTGTTAGCAAGTCTTTCTTGACCTCAAACCCAGCTCAACCTCTCTGTCCTTTCCTGTTACTGCCCCCCACCCTGGCCCAACAGAACTTGGGTGCCTTACTGGCCAGGATCAAGAGGAACCTGGGCCAGGAAGGGGGCAGGCCCATGGAGGGTGTAGGTGTGGGCAGACAAGGGAGGAGGGACATGTGGCCAAAACTGGGTTGGGATGAGAGCAGAGAATCACAGTTAGGAGAATGGGGTCTGGGTTGAGACAGAAGACAACATTGGAGTACCCAGAGGAGGATGGTCCATACTTTGGACCCACTCCCAGCTGGAGGCTATTCTGGCCCACCTGGCTAGACCCTGCACTGCTATAGCAGGGACTTTTCCCAGGGCACTGCCCCCGGGCTTGCTGGGCCAGGGGTTGACCACACAGATGTTTTACTCATTGGGTCTAGTGGACACAGTTCATGCCAATAAGCTTAAAATCTCCCTGTAGCCAAGTCCAGCTTTTCTAGGGGGTAGTTAGGGCAGGGAAGGGAAGGCTAGAGCTGTTGAGATCAGGAAGTTACCCTGTGGACTTCTGACCTTCCTCAAGTCACACTGCTCAGAGCTTAAGACTGATCAGGAAGTCCATCAAGGGGTGGGGGTGGAGAAAGGGGTCCGAAAGGAAGAGACCTGAATCCAAGCCTTACCTCCCCCCCCTCCACTGGTTGTGTGATCTTGGTTGTGATATGTCCCCTCTATGGGACTTACTTTTGTTCCCCTTTATTTCTTTGTTTTTTTTGTTTTTGTTTTTGTTTTGGAGGGCAGTTGGGGTTACTTGCCCAAGGTCACAGGCTAGTTGTGTGTGGTGTATGTGTGTGTGTGTGTGTGTGTGTGTGTGTGTGTCTGAGGCAGGATCCGAACTCAGGTCTTCCTGACTTCTGCTCACTTCGCTCTGCATCAGTTCATATAAGTCTTTCCAGGGTTTTCTGAAGCCTATCTATTTTTTTCTTATAGCATGATAGTGCTCCATCACATTCATATGCCACAACTTCATTCCCTAATCAGTGGCATCCCCTCAGTTTCCAATTCTTAGCCAACACAGAGCTGCCATAAATATTTTTGTATACATAGGTCCTTCTTTGATCTCTTTTCACTTTCTCTCTTACTGGTCAAATGGGAATAACAGTCCTTTTATTGTCTCCCATGAGGAGGAGGACATGGCTCACCTCCTTCCTTCCTGGGGTCTCATCTGTGATTCTCCTTGTGCCAAGACCAGGCCAACCCCAGGCTGCCTGGCTCTTCTGACTGAAAACAAGCCTTTTGCCATTGACTTTGCTTCCATTCCTAGCACTGAGAAGGCTGAATCACTGACTTGGAGGGAGGGAGAAGGGGCAGGCAGGGGCATTTGGTGCCCTGGGAGGGACTGAAAGGGGTTACCCTTTAGAGGACTCTCCAGAGATGCACAGACCTTAGGGTCATCACAAAAAGTTTCCTGTGTCCTCAGCCCATCTGGCTGCTCCTCTGCCCACAGAGCCAGATCCTGGCTGCTCTGTGGGCAGGTCTCCTGTCCTTGCTAAACTGGGCTCTGGTCTGAAGTTTTCTATTTTAATTTCACTGCAGGCTGTCTATGCTTGGAAACTACTGATAGCTCTCAGAGTGAACATGGCCAGCCCAGCCAAGGCCATGGGGCGGCTCCCTCCTGTGTGGGCAGCCGAGTTGTGTGTGGGATTGCCTGGCTGCTTGGCTCAGCCCGTCCTGCTGCGGTCTCCTTCTTCTCAATGGAATGGAGAAAGGCAGGAACACACAACTCCAAATTATATGGATTGGGGTGAGTGGGGAAACTGCAGTTAGGGGCTTGGCCTTACTCCAGGGTTTTTATTTCCCTGATTCTCATTCTTTGGTGTTGGGGTCTTTCCAAAAAGACGCTAGAGATACATTCAATCTTATGCAAACACTGTGGGGGGGAGGGGGCTTCTCCTCCAGTTTGGCTCCCTAAGTTGTCCAAACCCCCATTTTGCCATCATTTTGCCTCCTGGGAGCTGTGTCCCAGGCCCATTCAGCCTCCCCTCAGTGCTGTTCATGCCTTCATTGACCTCTGCTAAGGCTTTGGGTGGGGGTGGGCCAGTCTTGGGAGGGAGGGTTGTGGTCTTGTGGTTAGCAGAGGGGACAGAGAGTCGGGCCTCACAGGCTGGGCTCCATCCCAGCTCACCACTGCCTTGTTCAGTGACCCCAGCTCTCTTTTGGCTCTGCTTCCTGGAAGGACCTTTGTGATGAACTTGGGGCCTCTTCCTTCTCCCCAACTCTGCCCCCTCTCCTCCCCTTCCCTTCTCTGTTGGGCCCTGAGCCATGACAGTGGAGTTGCTTGTGGCAGCAGATGTATGGAGAAGGATTGAAAGAACTGTTTAGGGCCCCCTTAGGGGCCCAAAGGGATGTGGTGGGATTCAGTTAGAATTCCACAGGGAGCACACACTTACTCATTTAGTATTTCAAAGTCAACGTTTCTCCTTTCATTGCCCAGCAGTCAATGACCCATCGCCACCACCCTTCCTGGGTCTGGCCACCAAGCTGAAATGGGAGGAGAGGGAGGGGAGGTTCTGAGGCATCTCTGGACTGCCCACGAGCCCACCCACCCACTGGCCTGGTCTGTGGCCACGTCAATAGGACAAAAGGAGAAAAGAGAGGGCAGCTCTGTTCTGTTATGTGGGCCTGAGCATAGCCTGGGGTCCAGGGAAGCTCAACTGGCATCACCCAAGAGAGGCAGCCAGGGCACAGCACTGGGCCTAAAGTCAAAAAGACCGGAGTTCAAATGTGACCTCAGAAACATATGAACTGTGTGACCCTGGGCAAGTCACTTCACCTCTGCCTTGCCTTCTGTTTCCTCAACCATAAAATGGGGGTAATAATAGCACCCACTTTGCAAGGTTGTTGTGATGATCAAATGAGATCACATTGGTAAAGTGCCTGGCACACAGTAGGTATTTAATAAATGCTTGTTTAGATCTGAGATAAATGGGAACATGACTGAGATGATTCAACAATTGTTGAACAACAGATAATCATGCAATTCACACATTTTGGGGAGGCTAGGTGGTGCAGTGAATAGAGCACTGGCCCTAGAGTCAGAAGGACTTGAGCTCAAATCTGGCCTCAGACATTTGACCCACTTATTAGCCGTTCGACCTTGGGCAGGTCACTTAACCCCAACTTCCCTGCATTCCCCTCTCCAAAAAGCAAAAAAAAAAAAAAAAAAAAAAAAAAGGCTCTGAGGGCCAGACTGGTAGAAGGGCTCTGACTCTAGATGGCAAAGCTGACTTTGCAGTCAGGGCCTCCTGACGATCGAGGGACCAGAGATGTCTGTCTCACGCCAGGCCACTGACACCTCCATTAAGAACAGGTGGAGGGAAACACCAGAGGACCAGGGAAGCTCTTGGTTCATATCTCTGCTGCTTGTTGCATGAAAAACAGAATTCCAGTAGGCAATCTTAACTGGCCCAAAGATGCCCCCATCACCTTGCTCAGCTTTCTCTCCATGTGTGTTCCCTGGAGGAAAGAGTCAGAAGAAGATGAATAGGGCGGCTAGGTGGTGCAGTGAATAGAGCGCCGGCCCTGGAGTCAGAAGGACCTGAGTTCGGAGCCGGCCTCAGACACTTAATCCACACAAACAAAAACCTAGCCGTGTAACCTTGGGCAAGTTACTTAACCCCAATTGCCCTTAGGGGCGGCTAGGTGGCGCAGTGAGTAAGAGCGCCGGCCTCGGAGTTTGGATGACCCGAGATCAGATCCGGCCTCAGAAAATGAGCACCCACGTATAAATAATGACTAGCCGTGTAACCTTGAGCAAGTTACTTAACCCCAATTGCTTAAAAAAAAAAAAAGAAAGAAAGAAAGAAAAAAAGATGAACAAAAAATCCACGCTCCCCTGGGACAGAGGCCAGATACGAAGGCTTTGCCTGTTCTCCCGGCCTTCCCCTGGGCTCCCGGAGAGCCCAGAATGATGTGCACACCTGTAGATATTGGGGGGAGCTTCCCTCTAGCCCCAGCATCCCTCTCCTGCTTGAGGACAGTCATCACTGAGGCACTGCAAGGCTGAGATGCACAGCCCTCCTATCACTCATCCCCACAGCCCTTCTGTGAGAGGGCACATCTACAAATCGATCTGCATTGATTACTTCCTCTAGGGCCTTGATCGAAGTGCCCAGGTCATGCGAATGCACAGTAGACAGGAAGAGGGTGGAGGGAGCCGGAGGCTCCTTGGTCTCCTTGGGATGGGATGATTTTCTGTGTGTTCCTCTGTGCCTCAGGCAGCTCCCTGCATGTAGCAGGCAAGTCATGGACATCTCTGAACCCTGCTTTCCTCATCTGCCTAAGGAGGATTTGGGCCCAGAGGCCACAGAAGGCTCCTTCCAGCTGGGAATCTGCAGCTGGGGGATGCAGGAGGAGAGGGCGCTAGTGATGCTGTAGAACTTGTCCAGTTTGATCCTCCCAGCTGTTCTGGGAGGTGCTGAGTGCAGGTGTTCTTGTCATCCCGGGTGGGGAGATGCAGGAACAGGCTGAGATGGAGGGACTTTGCAGCAAACTTTTGATAGCCCACCTCCTTTCATTTCTTTGGCCTTTATTTTTAGGGCCCCTTACCTCAAAGAAAACTTCCCTTTAATCAATCAACAAGCATGCATTGAGCACCTGCTGGATACCGGGCACTGAGCTCAGTTCTGGGAACACACAGACCAAGAAGCCAGCCCCAGGCCCCAAGCCACTACCGACCATTCTTCCGACTTTGGAGATGAGGTCATGCAGGATGGAGTCAGCGGTCAGGGGAGCTGGGCGTACTGACCGGGAAGACCTAGGAAGGTGTCTGGTGGCCAGAAGAGTGGAGGGCATGGCTCCCAGGCCATCAAAGGCAGACGGAATATCATGCACAGGAAATGGAAAGTGCATGATCTTTGCCAAGACAAGCCCAGCTGGGATCACACGACCGAAACAACTGAACAACACTGCAACCTGGGAGGTTAGATGCTTTTATTATCTCCATTTTGCAGACAGGGAAAGTGAGGCAGAAGTGAAATGACTTGCCCAGGGTCTGAGGCTGGGTTTGAACTCCTCTTCCCAATCCCAGCCCCTGCTCTCTATGCACCGTGGCGCCCCCTAGCTGTCTCTAACTCCATCTTTACTGAGAAGGGGGCCAAGGAAGGAAGGAAATTGAACATCGAGCAAATGCCTTGGAGCAGGGAGGGTCTATGTTCAGCGAGGCCACTAAGAAGCGAATCTCAGTAATTCCAGAGAGGGGTGACAGTGCCTGAACTGGGGGCAGGCCCTGCAGGGGGGAGACTCGAGCCACTTGGGCTGAGAAAGCCCCGAAGTTGTGAGTGCAAGCCGGGAAGGACGGGGCCTCTTCTGGGAGAAGCCAGAGGCTACGAGGTCCGCTGTGGACTCAAGCTTGGCCGGGGAGAGGGCGGCGACCTTCACACGATTCCCCTTTGCCTCCGAGCGGGAGTCGCAGTCCTGCCTGGCTGAGGGCCTGAGCTCCCAGCCGGGGGCGGGGGAAGGACCAGGCAGGCGGAGCCTTGGGTGTGTTTGGATGCTGAGGCTGCGACGGCCTCACATGGAGAATCCCCCAAGTCTCTGCCCGTGGGCTGGGAAGGCCGTCAGAGGGAACCACAGGTATTCCGAGGACTGGTTCCTATTAGGCAGGGGCGGGAAGCTAGGAGCCTCACTCCTCCCTGCCTCCTGAAACCATTAGCTTCAGTGACTGTTTACACAAGGCAGTGTTTGCTGTTTCTTCGGAGGATACTGTTGCCGGGGATGGAGGAGCCTGGGCAGGCGGCCTCCTTGAGGCAGTAGCTGAGAAGGGGGGGGAGGGCGAGAGAAATCGGTCACTGGGGCCTCCCAGCCAGTGCACGAGAAGGGGCTCAAGGCAGGAGAGCCTAGAACTCATCTTTCTTGCTCGTTACTGATGTTCTGTGAAAAAGAGGTTGCCGTCCAGTGGTAGCATGTGCCCATGGCCAGAGATCCAGGTCGAGCAAAAGCTTCCCGAACTTGCCAGATGTTCATGGCTGCTGTGACAAGGGCGCGGTCTGGAGGCGGTCACTGGTCAGGAGCCCAGCCCGGGGCTGCCCAGTGAGCAGCACCTTGCCCCCATCACTGCTGGAGTCCCGGATTTTTTAGGAGTATTTGTGAGTAGTTGGCCTGGTCCCGCCTGTGTGGTCATGCCCTTCCCTTTGTATGGAGTCACTAACCACCTTCATTCAAGGGAGGAGACTTCACAGACAAAGGGGCTCACGCAGCAAGTTCCAATTACTTCCAGGACCCGCTCCCCAAAGTTAGAAGCCCCTTTTAGCTGGGAGTCTATCCCCCCTCTCTTTAGCCTTTCACACTCCAAACAGGGCAGCCGACATTTACTAAGCATTTACTCCGTGTTTGGTCCTGGGGGTACAGATGCAAGCAGAAAGGAATAAGGTGCCTGCCCTTGAAGAGCTTGGATTCTAACGGGAGGGGAGGGAGATGGGAATCCTGCAGGACAGTCGAAGAGTGGCCAGGTGGGGAAGGAAGACGAGCCAGCCTGGACCCATCCGAAAATGGAGGCCAAGGGACAAAAGGGCTGGTGATGCTCACGGGCTCTGAGACCTGAGGAAGGGGGACCAATCGGGAGGCGATGGAGTCCGGTGGGCTGAGAGGAGAGGAGAGGAGAGGAGAGGAGAGACCATGGAGACAGAAATGACTGAATGGGGCGTGGGGGAGAGAGGGAGGAGGCCAAGTTTGGTACCTGGGCAACCGTAAGCATGAAGAAGCTTTCAACAGTAATGGACAACTGGAGGAGAGTGGAGGGTTTGGGGAGAAAGAATTCTGTTTGCACAGAATGGTGATGGAGTGGATAGAGCGCCAGACCTCATCATGAAGATCTGAGTTCAAATCCAGCCTCAGACAGAAACTAGTTGTGTGACCCTGGGCAAATCCCTGCCCCCTGTTCGCCTCAGTTTCCTCATCTGTAAAATGGGTTGGAGGAGGAAATAGCAAGCTATGCCAGTATCTCTGCCACTCCGACACTGGTGAACCGACTGAAAAGTGACAATGTGGGATTGGAGCTGAGGAGAGACACAGGGTTGGACGAAGATCTGGGGGCAGTGGCACCGAGATACAGTGAAACAGATGGACGAGATCATTACAGAGGAGAGTTAAGGAGCCAGGGCAGCCTCGGAGGCCCCACTACAAAAGGCAGGGTGCTCCCAGTGAAGAAGCACTCTGGACTGGTGGTGCTAACCCTTCCCTTCCCTTCCCCTGCAGCTTGTGAAGCAAAAGAAAACTGGTCAGAATCGCACCATCCACTGGTGTCCAAGGCCGGGCTGGGCCCCGGAGGCACCTCTGCAACACATGGCAGCAAGGCGCCCGATTCTCCCCTTCGTTTCAAAGCTGCCAGACAAATCCTGAACACAGAACTGGGAGGAGAGCTTGTCACAAAGTGGAGATTCTCGAATGTGTGAGTGTGTGCGTGTGCATGTGTGTGCATGTGAGCACGTGCAAGAGAGAATCCAGTGTCGAGTCGAACATCCTTGGGCAGAGTTCTGTACACAGCAGAGGGTTCAGGGACTTGGGCAGGGAGACCTTCAGGGACTAAGAGAAAAGCAACCACAATTCGAAAGTGGGTCCGTCACCACCCCCCTTGAAGAAAGGGGCTTATCATTATAAACTGCATTCCAGAGGAGGTCATTCCCCAAAGGGTGAGCCAGCAAAGGATGGCCCAGGCCATTCTCCAAAGCATCGTGAACTGTCATGGGTCACAGGAAAGTCTGCTCCAAATCCCTAACGAAAGAAATGTGTGTGTTTGGCCATTCAGAAGGCCCCTAGGGAAGGTCCAAAGGAGACTGCCAAGATGAAGAAGAGCCTGGGATCTGAGTCATGTGTGGATCAGTTGGAGGAACTGGGGGAGCCACGAGAGCTGCCTTCAAGCCACCCCTAAGGCTGGAGGTCAGGACAGTCTGCTTCCCAAAGAGCACCATACCTCTTTGGAGGTTCAGTCACAGGCTGGAAGAGTACCCCTCAGGCATGGTGTGGGGGACTCGGGTAAGCTCAGGTCAGACAATGTGCCCCTGAGCTCCGAGTCTTTTTGGAGACTGGGCAGCTCTAGCCTCACTGCTCCTTCCAAGACCGGAGGCCTTTCGAGCGGGATTCTGAGGCCATTGGCGCCCATTGTCGGCTGGACACTGCACCTGCCCCTTGCTATTGACAGTCCTGAGTGCGACATTCAATTAATTTCCAATTATGTTTAATTCCTCTCTGGCACCATCTATAAACGATCCATTAGTGCGTGAGCCGTCAGCCTTCAGCTGACGCTACAATTAAGACACAGGTAAGCAGGGTGGCTGTAATTATTTTGACAGGGAAGTAATGAGAGTTTGCCCAAATGACAGAGACTCACGAGGACAACATGTCAGGCTCTCAAGAAGAATTGGGAGACAGTTTTATAGCGCAGACGTGTCCGTTCAGATGCCTCAGCTCTCGGGCTGCCTGCCAAAACCACCCTGTAATTCTACCTGGGAACAAAAAAGCTCGGGGATGGGAGATAGCATCAGAGAGGAAAGAACTCTGGATTGGGAGACAGAGACCTTGGATTTAAAGCATGCCAACCTTAGCAAGGCCCTCCCTGTCCCTGCACCAGCCTTGGGGTTCACCTTTTCTGAAAAACTGAGGGAGGTCAGCTGAATGATCCCCTCCTGTAAGTCAATGAAGGGTATGTCTCCATCTGCCCGGGTGGCTTGGGCAGGAGGACCCTACAAGGCTCCCAGGATGGGAGCCCTGCTCCTCCTTTTTCGGGTAGGCCCATCAGTTGTGCCTGTTCTCTCCCTCCTCCCTCACTGGCCCATCTCTGAAATGCTGATTGAGAAAATGAGGTGGGGGAAAGCTGGTATATGAGGACTGGAAGAGCCCAATTTGGGGAGCTGACTGAGTCAGGGAACCAGTCGTCCTGCCAGTAGGTCCAAGGAGAGCAGGGCTCAGCAGGAGAGTGGAACCCCTATTATTGGATATGGTAGTTTGGTGGTTTCAGTCATGTCCGACTCTCAGTGGCCCCATTTAAGGTTTTCTGGGTAGAGATGATGAAATGGTTTGCCATTTCCTTCTTCATCTCATTTTGCAGATGAGGAAACTGAGCTAAACAAGGTGATATGACTTGCCCAGGGTTACACAGTTAGTGAGTGTCGGAGACAGAATTTGAACTCAAGTCTTCTTGATTCCAGGCCTGGAGCTCTGTGCCCTATGGCACCCCCTCGCTGCCTCATTTACCAGGTATAACAACTTAATTTAGTCTGTACCTACCAAGAAGTTGGTTAAACTAGAAGGAGCCTTGAGGCATGCTGCCAGTAGGGCTAGTGTCCCAAGGCAGGGTTCAGGTTCTTCACCCTCCCACAGTTCCTGCCTTGGCACATTCAGGGGCTTGCCTGGGCATCATCCTTCCTCATTACAGAGCTCCCCATAGGAACTGGTCATAGGCAAGGTTTGTATGGAATTGAGAGGACAGGGTATACCTGAGAGCAGCAGAGGTGGTGGGGGCAGGGCCTGGGGACTCGACTTCATGCCACAGATCTTGAAGCAGTTTTAAGATCTGCAGGGCCTCATGACCAGGGTGTTAGGGACCCAAGACTGGAAGAGGTCATCCCTGCCCAGATCAGCTTTTGCTCTGTGTAATGAAGTTAGGAAGGACCAGAGGAGTCTGCACCTGGGGGCCTTGTTGGGGAGGAGGTGGCCATGCTGCAGCACAGATGAGAATCATCTGGGGCCAGAAGAAGGAAACTTATGATTGCAGAAAACAAATCCCAAGCCTGCCCCAGAGACACACTTTATCTGGAAGGGGAGACATGTCCAGAAGAGATTTGTCTTCTTTCCCAGCTTGGGAGAGATGATGAAGGGGGGGGGGGGGGGTTGTTATTGGACCTGGGATTTCATTGATCTAGGGAATCTAGGTAAGGAAATTCCTCTCTGCAGAGGCTGCCAACATGGCTACCATTTAGAATCTTAAAAATCTTCCAGAGCACAGGGAAGTCCAATAACTCCATTAGGGACACCCCTGGGAGAAAGGGGGTCAGAAAAAGATAGCACTTGGACCTATAGTTGAAGGAAACCAAGAATGTAAGGGGCAGACATGAGGAAGGACAGAGGAGCCAGTGTGCCAAGACACCCAGGCCGGAGGTGGAGTGATTTGCTTTGAGAAATCGCAGGGCCAGCTGCGGTGGAACAAAGTGTGTGTGAGAGAGCAGCAACAGCGTGTAACTGGGCAGGTGACCAGTCTGGCCCTGGCAGGAGCCAACTGAAAAGTCCTGGAGGTTTGAGTTTTCTGCTGGAGGCCAAAGGGAGCCCCTGAAGCTCCCAGGCAGGGGTTGATATGGTCAGATCTGAGCTGTTTGCTGCTGTAGGGAGGACAGAGGAGAGGGAGTCCAGATGAGAGGCCTAAGACTGAGCTAGTGCAGTGCTGATGGACTGGAGAGGAGAAACCATGGGAAAGTCAAGAGGACCTTGTCAAGTGATTGGATGTGGGGCAAGGCGGCCCAAGAGAGCTGAGGATGTGCAGAGATTGGCACTTTGGGAGGATGGGCAGACTTGGGGCAAGGAAGGGGCCAGTGATGGGTGTTTGGTGCATGGTCCTTAATACTTTTACCAATGATTTGGACAGAGGAAGAGGTGGCATGCCACAAGATGAAATGCTATACAGATCGATGTGAAGCACTGTCTTTGGGTACAAAAATAAGGCTCACAGGGATAAGATGGGCAAAGCAGGGTTAGATAGCAGCTGTTCTGAAAAAAATCTGGAGGTCTGAATGTACTGCCAGCTCCACATGAGTCAACAGTGAACTGTGGCAACCAAAACATGGGATGACCTTATGTACCATGGAGCCAGGCACACACAGTCCCCCTGAGCTCTCTGCTCTGGTCATATCCCTAAAGAAGAGATTTCCCAAGGCAGCCTGGACTGCTTCAGAAGGGGCTGGACTCCCCCTCATTTAAGGCCTTCTTTTGGCAGAGGTCAGATGACAGATATGAAATGGTGGGGTTACTTTGTTTTCAGGTGTGATTTTGAGGTCCCCTCTAAATCAAGTCAGAGAACCCTCCAAATGCAGGAAGAGATTCTCTCTCCTAAGGGGCTGGGAGCATCTTCTGGTTCCTGGGGTAGGTCCCCAGCAGGTCCAGCTCTGTCCCCCTCCTGGAACCCAATTCTGGGCCAGTGCAGCTTTTCCCCAAGCAAAGATGCCGGGGTCTCTGAGGAGAAGCCTGGAGAGGGGAGCCGGCTTTCTGGGTCTCCTCTTTGCCCCTCTTCGAGGAATGACTTAGTACTTTTTCAATCAAAGCGGATTCCATTTGCGGCTGCGTTTCAAGTCAGGCAGTCGGTTTGTTGGTTGGAGCTGAGCAGCAGGCGTGTGGCTGAGCCCCTCTGGCAGCCTTTCATGTGGCTACCTGAGACATTCTCCCCAAGCCCAGACAAACATTTTTGGAGACTCTGAACTGGAGCCACTCACAATCCCTCCCTCCCCTTTGGCCCATAATCCTTCATGTTTTAACAAGCACCCGAGTTAATGCAGCCTACACTCTTTCCTGCTAAGTTGGAAAGCCGTCTTTTCTCTTGAAAAAAGCCATGTGTAGCGCCCCCCACCCCCGGTCCATCCCCTTGTAAATCAAAGGCAGAGATGTCAACACACGCTATCCCAAGCACACACTTCCCTTTTTTTAATTAAGTGAGATTTTGACATTCAGTTGGAAGGAGGCTGTTGGGGGTTGCTTTCAAAGTAGGAAGGAGATCCAGAGAGTTTCTCTTGAATTCGGCCGTGGCTTCCAGCTGGGTCTAACTCTACAAAACCTGTGAACCCCCGAATGCTGCCCTGAATGAAACCAGAAGGTCTAGCCGAGCCCAGAGTCTGTTCTGGAAAATCCCCAAACGGGTATTTCAGGAAGCTGGGTTGTGCTCACAAGTGGCACTTTCCCCTTTGGGACATGGCGTTGTGTATGGAAAGGGCCAAGTAGACAAGAACGTGCCAGCTGTGTGACCCTGGGGAAGTAACTTAATCTTGCTTCAGTTTCCTCATCTGTATAGCAGCATCGAACGAGAGAAAGCAAGAACTACATAGAACATCGGCAGCCATTGTTTCTATAAGATTCTGGACTTGGCATCACTAGAAGGAATGAAATGACGGACCTCCATAAAGAGGGTCACACCTTTGATCTTTCTATCACTTGCAAAAGTCCCACCTTCACTCATCTGGCCATAATCTACTGGTTTTCCAGCCCCACCTTGGTCTACACCACGACCTCCAATCCCTCGACCCTTCCCTGCACCAGCTACCCTCTCCTCTTCTGCCCATCTTGACTTCTTGGTGAACCAACTGAACTCTGCACTGTCCTCCTCTCTTGAATCCCTCATGCCCTTACCATATTGCCAATTATCCCCAGTCAAGCCTCAGCCTGGGATCACTTGCACCACTCTTACACACTGCTGGAGAACATCACACAGCCACGCTGACAGGATCCGCTACAAAAGGAGGCTGCACCTCAGCTGCGCCCTCACTGCCATCAGGCAATCTTACCTCCTCCATTAGCAGCTCCCTCCCCCACTCTCCACAGCGGCCCTTCCAAACCTTCCATGGCTACCCTCCCCCTACTCTTCCAGCTGAAAACCCAGTTTCATATTTTATAGACAAAAATAAGCCATTCTCGTGAGCTCCCTCTTCTCTCCCTTTCCTCATCTTCCATTACTCAGGTGCCTTCTGTCCCTCCCTCCTTCATCCCTGTCTCCCATTATGAGGTGGCCTTACTCCTGACTAAGGCCAAGCCCTCTACCTGCTCAAGGGAGCCTGTTCCACCTGCCTCCTCCAACAGATCCCCCCATTCATTTCTTTTCCACCTGTCCCTCTCCCCTGGCTCGTTCCTCACTGCCTACAAATACACCAACCCCACACCCCATCCTGATAATGCCCTAGCTTTATCCTTTCCTCCCTGCTAACCACCACCCTGTGTTTCTTCTGTCTTTTTCGGCCAAACTCCCATGGATTCAATGACCCTCTCTGTGCTGATGATTCTTACCTCTGCTGGTCTGTCCCAATCTTCCTGCTGACCTCCAGTCTCCCATCTGCAACTGCCCATTGAACATCTCTCTCTGGATGTCCAGTAACATCTTAAATGTGACAGGTTCAAAGCAGAACTCACCATCTTTCCCCCCAAACTCTCCTCTCTTCTGAACGTCCCCATTACTGTTGAGAACACTACCATAAGTAGTCTCCAGGCTCATATCCCAGGATTCTTCACTCTCTCTCACCTCCTAACCCTAAACCATTCAGCATAGTACTAGGACCTATCAGTTTTGCCTCTGAAACATCTCTCTCCAATGTGCCCCCTCCTCTCCTCTGACCCTGCCCCCACCCTGGTGAAGACCCTTATCACCTCACACCTTGACTATTGCAATAACTGTGGGGCGGGGGAGAAGGAGGGAGCTACTTGCCTCAAGTCTCCCCCCACCCCAGTCCATCCTCCATTTAGCCACTATAGTGAGTCTTCTTTCTTTAAAATTATTATCAAGTTATTTATCTTTAGTTTTCAACATTCACTTCCATAAGTTTTACATTTTATCCCCCTCCCTCCCCAAGATGGCTTACAATCTGATATGGGCTCCACACATGCATTCCTGTTAAACACATTTTAAAGTGATTCTTCTAAATGCAGATCTGACCATGTCAGCCTAAACCCCACTGGACAAATCCCAGCAGCTCCCTCTGGCCTCCAGAGACATAACCTACCTCTCCTCCCAGCCCTCCTCCCTTTCCAGCCTCTATACCTCACTCCCCAACACGTCCTCTTTGACCCTCCTGACTCTCGCCTCAATCTGTTTCGTCACTAGGCTCTGGGCATCTCCCTGCTAGGGGTGCTCGCCTTTCTCCACTCCAACCACGGAGCTCCCTGGTGTCCTTCAAGCCCTCCACCCCCACACACCCCCATCCCCTGCAAGATCCCATTTCTTATAGAATCCTTCCCCAGCCCCTCTTAACGCCCATGCCTTCCCTCTGCTATTCTTTGTTTATCCTGTGGATGACTTGTTTGTACATATGTCTCCCGGTTAGACTTCGAGCTCCCTGAAGGCAGGGACTGTCTTTGCCCCTCTGGATCCTCTGCACTTAGCCACAGTCGTGCCTTATTTGCTGTCCTATCCTCAAATCTTCCCCCCACTCTAAACAATCTTCCACACGGTTTCCAAAGCAATTTTCCTTAAGAACAAAGCAGTCAATAAGCATTTATTGTCAATGTCTACTGTATGTGGTCCTGGGAGATACAAATGTCTTTCCTCAAGGGGCTTACATTCTTTTAAAAAATTAATTTTTAAATCTTTATATCTTATTTTTTCTAATTAAATGTAAAAACAACTTTAACATTAGATTTTTTTTATTTTTGAGTTCTAAATTCTTTCCTTCCCTCCCTTCTCCCTCCTTGAAACAGGAAATAATTAAGTATAAATTATACATGTGCAGTCATGCAAAACATATTTCCATATTAGTCACATTGCGAAAGAAAACACCAACCAAAAAAAGCAACCAAGGAAAATAAAGCAAAAATAGTGCACTTCTACTGTCACTTTCTTTCTTTCCCTTTTTTTTGTTCCAATCTTCTTGCACAAAATTACTAATATGGAGATGTTTTACATAATTGCACATGTATACATTTATCAGATTGCAGGGAGGGAGAGAATTTGGAACTCAAAATTAAAAAAAAGAATGTTAGAAATTGTCTTTATATGTAATTGGGGGAAAATAAAATGTTATTGTTGTTGTTTTAATAGTATGCTTTGATCTGCATTCAGACTCCATCACTTTCTCTAGAGGTGGAGAGCATTTTCCACCTTAAGTCCTTTGAAATTGTCTTGCATCATTGTATCACTGGGAATAGCTAAGTCATTCACAGTTAATTATTGTTACAATGTTGCTGTTATTGTGTACAATCTTCTCCTGATTCTGCTCACTTCACTCTGCATCAGTTAATACAAGCCTTTTCAGGTTTTTATGAGACCATCCTGCTTGTCATTGCTTAAAGCACAATAGTATTCCATCACAATCATGTACCACAACTTGTTCATCCATTCCCCTCTATTTCAAATTGTTTTTCACCACAAAAAGAGCTGCTATGTTTTTGTACACATGGCTCATTTCCTCTTTTTGATGATCTCTTTGGAATACAGAGCTAGTCGTGGCATTGCTGGTATGGCACAGTTTTATAGCCCTTTTGGTATAGTTCCAAATTGCCCTCCAGAATGATAGCACCAGGGCACAACTCCAACAGTGCATCAATGTCCCAGTTTTCCCACATGTTCTCCAACATTTTTCATTTTCCTTTTCCATCATATAAGCCAACATGAGGGGTGTGAGGTGGTACTGAGGAGCTCTCATTCTAAGGAGATCTTAACATGCTACTCCCCTACTTACTAAACTTGGGTGGCTCCCTATTGCCTCTAGGATGAACTCTAAGCCTGGCTTTACCACCCTCCATCTGGCCTCACTAGACATGACTCTACTTGTCTCTCAGGTTAGCTCCAGGTCTCATGAACAATGCAACCCTCCCTGTCTTGTATTGACCATCCCTCAAGCCTGTAGCAACCCTCCTTAGCTGAACCTCATGAAGTCTTTCTCTTCCCTCCAGACCTAGATGAAGACAGTGCAATTGTCCCTCCCTCCCTGCTGGCTCTTTCAAAGAGCACTTGCTCATTTTCAGATCAGAGCAGAATGTTCTATGCAAACTCAAAAGAGAATTCTCCTAAAACCCCCAGGAAAGTCACTAGCCTGTGGGTGTTCTGGGATGGGAGAGGGTCAAGAGAGATGTGTGGCAGAAAAAATCAGCTTCCTGCTTCTCCTCCCCCAGAAGGTGACAAGGAGATGCCCAGGGTGGCTGAGTCCCTTCAGTGGTATGTTCACCTATGGCTGGGATTGAGTTGTTGACAATAGCCTCTTTCCAAAGCCCAGGCTAAAATGTCTCTGTGCTGGCTAGAAGTTAGAGGTCTATGAGCACAAGTCCCTGCTGTGCTCTGTCACCATCAGGCACTGCCTTTGGTTTTATTCAGGGAGACAATATCTCTTCTGGGGAGCTGACCCCATGGCTCCCTGCCTGGCCCTAACCAGTCACACAGAATTCCTTCCATCCACACCAACCATGGCCTTGTCACCAGGGCTAGATGTGGGCTTCAGGACTGGCTACCAAGCCCAGTGGCCTCTGTGGTTCCAGAATGTGCCTTCTCTCAGTTGGCCTGGAGTAACTCTGAGAAATTAAAACCAGCTCTACAAGCCACTTGAAGGCAGTTAGGGACTGACTGGCTTGGATTGTACGCAGAGTGTGCAGAGTGAAGAAAGACTTTGACATCCTTCCTCCACCCCTCCTGGCTCTGTGGGATGAACCTCCTCAGTGGGTGGGGGTAAAAGAACCCAGCTGACTCTTCCTGAAATAAATGAGGAGGGTGGGAAGCTGCTTGATGGGTTAGCTGTGGGCTGGCAGAAGTGGGTGTGGATGCGGTCAAGGCTCAGATACCACACAGGCAGACTCAGTTTCCCCAATGTTGGATAAGCTGGGGAAAGCCAGCCATTTTGCAGAAGGATCAGTTGAAAGAACTGGAGAAGACTAGGGCAGAGACTAACTAGGCTCAAGTATATGAAGGGCTATATCATGTGAGGAAGAGGGGTCATATTAGTCCTCTTGGACCCCAAAGAGAAGAACCATAAGGGGGGGCAGGGAGAGGAGCCATTAAGGCTGGAGGTAAGGAGTGATGTCCCAGAGTGGAAGGGACTTCCCTCCTTCCTGGAGGGCTCCAGGCAAAGGCTGGTCTGCTGTGTGGTAGAAGGAGCTGTGAGGCAGGGCTGCCAGTCTGACACCAGCTTCCTTCTTCTATTTCACCCAGAAGGGGCTGAAACTTTGGGTTGACTTCTGTGCACCCACAAAGAACAGGAGACTCAACTCCCTGGTCATGAGAGGCCTACTGTGGTGATGACAGGCACCTCAATGAGTTCCTCTGCCTCCATGTCTCCTATCTCAGGCAAATGGAGGCTCCCTGAGGGCAGAGGCAATTGCATCCTTATTCTTATACCCCCAGCTCCGAATATAGCCCCTTTTGTGCACGTAGTAGACCCTCAGTAAAGGCTAAAGAGGAGAGGACTGTGGCTATCCCTTCTGACTTTGACAGGACATCTCTGGGTTTGTGAGAAGCCTCATCTCTTCAGAAAGAGCCGCCCTCGGCCTTCTTGCTATGTCCCGGGCATCTCTCTGGGTAGCTGCACTCGGGCATTAAGGAGGCCTGAGCTGGAAACCTTGGGTGTCTCCCTTTCTGTTTCCTTATCTATAGAATGATAGCTCGCACACAGGAGGGAAGGGCATGCGGGGCTCCCGGGGTGTTCTGAGGACCTGAGCTCATCTTCACAAAGCAAACCTCACGACCCGTCCAGACGCTCGCAGTTAGGGTAATAATCGCGATTGCCAGTAGTAAGCAGCGTTATTCTCCCTCTTGCCTGCGCCCCATCTTCTCTCTGCTCTGTTCTCCGCAGTCCTCAGTGATGTCAGTCTGTCTGGCGCGCTTCCATCCCAACCTGGTGGTGGGCGGCACCTACTCGGGCCAGATCGTCCTCTGGGATAACCGCAGTCACCGTGGGACACCAGTGCAGCGGACGCCCCTGTCTGCAGCTGCGCACACGGTGGGTGAATCGGCAGCAGCAGGTCAGAGGGATCTGGCGGGCAGAAATAGTGCCCATCTCCACAGGCCGGGGCAGGCGGAAGGTGGGGCAGTATAAGCCATGGACATCAGTGAAGGGATGTAGGAGAAAGAGGCCGGGTGCCAAAGGAACCTGGAATCAGTGAGAGTCGGGCGAGTTTCAGTCAGAGATCTGTGTCCTGGAGACCCTTGGGAAGAAGACAACCACTTCCCCTGGGGTGGGAGGGGGTTCCTGCCCCACCCTTTCCCAGTTCAGCAGCCACCAGAGGAAGCGGGCTCCCTCCTGCTGGAATGTAAAGGGCAGGTTCGACCCGTAGTCTGCGGTGAGACACAATCCCCAGGGTTAGAAGTCAACATCTCCAAACCATTTCCCGTAATTTAATTGAAGAGTCTCAGGCTGTTGCTAATCGGACAAGTGGTCAGGCATTTACTGGGGAGAATGACAGGTGTGTGTCGCAATTAGGGGGGGCCATGTCTCTATCCCTGCTCTCTTGACATTCAGGATAAATGATGCTCTCTCCCCATAATGCCCAAATTATGCCCCGGAATACAAGCATACCATTGTTTCCAATTTCCTGGATGGGGCTGCCCAATTTGTTTCATCTGTGGGGCTCAGACTCTTCCTGGGCCGTCCTGGGAATGCAGCTGCTTCCAGGGGGCCTGATTGCATCAAATGAGGGAACAGGGGAGTTTGCCCACATCAGAGTGATGGGCAATGAGGAATGACAAATCCCAAGTCAAAAATAATAATACCTGGCTGGGGCCAGGGACCCCAGGCAGGGAAAGGAGGCTCAGGCAATCTGGGGAAATTGGTCTCCCCCATTTCATTCCCAACAACTTAGACACAAGGGTGCACTTGCTTTCCTGTATACACTGGCCTGAGACAGGGAGGCTCCACAGGCGTCCAGGCAAATCCGATGACCCTTCGTGGAGGATGGTGAGGAAACAGGCCTTCTTGGCCACGTGGCCGAGGGAGGGGATTTGGGGGCCTCCCTCGGCTGTCCTCGGGTATTTGAAGTCTTGCACTGTGGAGGAAGGGCTCCCCTGGGTCAAAGGACACCAGGTGTGAAGTGTACCGCTTAGGCTCTTCATCAGGAAACACTTCCTTCCAATGAGAGCTGTTCAGACATGATAGGGGCTGCCCTAGGAGGTGGTGAGCTCCCTGTCCAGGCAGATCGTCAAGGAGAGGCCATGCAGCCCAGTGCCCCCATTGTACAGAGGAGGAAGCTGAGGTCACCCAGGCAGTAAATGCCCCTGTTCCTGGAGCTCAGGCCTAAGCCCTCTCCTCCAGTCCAGGCTCCATCAGACCAGACCACTTTTCCAGGGTGTTTTAGCAGGCATCTTTCCATCCAGCACGGTTTGGGTGAGAGGCAGCTGGGGCATCTTCAGGCTGTACAGCTGAGAAATTCTTCCTGTGATGTCTATATATTCTGCACTGGACCATTTAGGAGCCAACCTCCAGAAATCTCAAGCATTTCTGTGAATTATAAATGTCCACCATATAGGACTAGGCAGAGATAACTTGGAGGCTTGAGAACCCCAGAGTCTGGCCCCTGGAAAGCCTTCACCAATCCTGGGAGGTCTCCAAGCAGAGGTGGGACAACCACCTCAAACCACCTCTCAAGTTGGAGGGGATTCCCTTGGAGTGTGTCTTGGACTGGATGTCTCCTGAAGTCCCTTCCCCTCCCCTTCCCCACCAATGCTGAGACCCTGCAGGTGGCACTGGACAGTAGCTCCCCATTTTAACTCACCACTCTAACAAGGTACTCAGCTTAGCTCTTGTCAGGGGTATTTCCTGATTTTGCTGAAGGACCATTAGTGAGGACAGAATTCCACTAGAGTTCTGTGCCATGGTACAATGCCCAAATGACCTGTCTTGTTGGCAGCCTGGTTCCAAGGAGTCAGGCTTGAACCCTGACTAAGGAAAGACTGGGCAGCAGAACCATCTACCATCCCATGCCCCTGGTAGAGTCAAATGAGGAGCATCCTCCTCAGACTTTTGTGGGGTGCCCTGCCTGTCACCTTCTGTCTCTATGCCCATAGCATCCTGTCTACTGTGTCAATGTGGTGGGCACCCAGAACGCTCATAACCTCATCACTGTCTCCACTGATGGCAAGCTGTGCTCCTGGAGCCTGGACATGCTATCTACACCACAGGTGAGTGCCCTGGCCCTGAAGCTGGGTGACCCTGGGGCAGAAAGACAGACCAGCACACATCTGCCTGACAGCAAGCTCACTAGAAGGGGTGGGCAGAATGAAGGGAAGGGAGGTGAGCTAGGCTGTACCCCACCTATCTTCCATTCTCCTCCTCCTGGAGATCCCAAATCACCTTCCTTTCCCCCAGTAATGTACTGATGGTTGCTAACATATCAATGGTAATAATGTATGATAGTAGGGTATGAATGGCATTAAAGTATCAATGTAATATATTGGTCCTCTTGGAGAGAGGGTGAAATAATGGCCCCCTTACTTCTTAGGGCAGTCCAGCCTTACATGTGATCACTGATGGGTGCCTGTCCCCACTCCCTCCCCAGGCCCTCCGAACATACCTAAGAGCTCTCTCGCTCTCTCTCTCTCTCTCTCTCTCTCTCTCTCTCTCTCTCTCTCTCTCTCACAAACACACACACACACACACACACACACACACACACACACACACACACACACACACGTCCTTGGGCAGCAGATCATTGCGTTCAGGGGGACAGTGCCCCTTGTGGCAGAATTAGTAAAAGAAGTGCACTGGGTCTGTGACAAGTGAGATCCCCTTAGAAGAAAAGGAGGTATAACTGAGGATAATTTCAAGGTGAGTCTCTGGCTTCCTTGAACTTGGGGGAGTGGAGCGTGGGGAGCAGAACAGGGTGGGGGCATGCTTGGCTGGTTGATGGCCACAAGGATGAGAGCTGATCTGAGCCCCTCCTGCCTACCCCAACAACTTGACATTTTCCTCAGGTGATTCTTGCCTTCCCAGCATCCCTCCCCACCCTGGCTCCTTAGGAGGTCTGGGCCTCCTGGAAGGGATAACTGGGTGCTGCTCAGGTGAAAACCCATGAATCTTTGGACCAAATGACCCTCTGGAGGCATGGACAAATGACAAAAGGTGGTGTGATCATTGTCTGTTTTGGCAGGAGAGTATGGAGCTGGTGTACAACAAATCAAAACCTGTGGCTGTCACGGGGATGGCCTTCCCAACAGGAGATGTCAACAACTTCGTGGTGGGCAGTGAGGAGGGGACGGTCTACACAGCCTGCCGTCATGGAAGGTGACTTTCTGTTTGTCAATAGAAATAGGGTGTTCTGAGGCAAAACCAGCTGCTGCCACTTGGGCCGTAGAAGGTGTTTTGAAGCATTTCATAAAAGGAAAATAGTGTCAGATTGGGGCTGGGCTAGGGAGCCACTTGGTTCTCAAGATCCTCCTTGGACTGGCAGGTAAATGTCAATATGACATCATGTGCCTGAGCTGGTTTTGACTGGGTAAGTCCCAGGTCTGTGGAAGCCTGAGGCCTCTGGAAAGATGTTTGGGAAAGGTGGGTGAAGAAGGCTGGAGGAGTCCAGTACAGTGGACCCACTCTGTGGAGGGGGGGAGAGGGGAGACAGGAGAGGGTAAGCAGCAATTTCACATTCTCAGGGAGAAACAGAGACAAACCAGAGACCTCAATGGACAAGAGCTGGCCACCAGGATCGAGGCCACCTAAGCTCTCAGGCTAAACTTTGGGCTGAACGCTCCTAAGCACGAGCATTATCCTGACCTTTAGTTGGTGATTAAGTTAGAAGGAAAATAAGGAAGCCCCTTAAGGCCAGCACCCAGAACAGCGCCTAGCCCACCTGAGGGGCTTGTGTCCAAGGTCCTTCTCATCCTAGTCTCTGTGGGGCTCCTCCCGGCCCCCGGGTGACAGGATAAGGGGAATTTTGCCCCAGGTTTAGGGAGGATGAAGGACAACAATGATTTCCCCAATTAAAGTCTTCAATGGGAAAGGGAAAAAGCAATTAAGTGCCTCCTATGTATTAGCCCTGTGCTAACTGAGCACTTTGCAAACATGATCTCAATTGATCTTCACCGCAGCTTTGGGGGGTGGGTGTTATTGTCATCCCCATGTTACTGAAAGGAAACTGAGGCAGGCTGAGGGGAAGGGACTTGCCCAGGGTCCCACAGCTCATCAGTGTCTGAGGTTGGATTTGAACCCAGGGCTTCCTGACTCCCTACTCCAAGCTCTCTGCAGTGGCCCAAAGCTGGCAGCACCAGGTGGCATTTGCCCCATTGCCATATTATGGAAGGCTGGGGCTGAGTCCCCATGACTGTTCCACAAAGGAGCTATGAGATTGGTAGTCAAGCTTCTGAAGCATCAACCAGACCCCTTGGGCCTCCTGTCCCAAGGCCTGGAATAGCTGAGCCACAAGCTGGGACTGGAAATGGCTATGAATGGACCACAGAATGGTCTCCTCTAGACTCCAAGGTAACCTGGGCTTTGAAAAATAGAAGGTCCTCCTAAGGGATGAACACTCTTGTTTGTTTTTCCAGAACATTTGCTAAATCTGTGCTGAAAGTGAGGAAAACAAGGAGGGAAAAGGAGGGAGGGAGGAAGGCAGCTGGGTTTTGGGACTCCAGACAGGCCCTGGTTTCACTCATCCCTGCCCTCACCTGCCCCATAGGGAGCCTTCTTAGCCCTGGCGAATGTTGGGCTGCCAGGGGATGGATTCCAGTTTGTCCTTTTCATGTGAGCCCCTTCTGAGTCCCTGGCACAGCTCCTTTTCAGCTATGGTGGGAAAGGTGCAAATCCCCCTCCATAAATTAAATGAGCTCCTGATCCTGTTTCCTATAAATCTTTTAAGGCCTGGGAAGAGGAAGGCTTGTTTCTCCAGGGGTCACTTCTGAGATCAATTCCTTATGTTCATTAAACTGAAGTGATGCTGGGTTGAGCCTTGGTTCCCAGGCCCTAGCACCACTGGGTGTGGCCTCCATGCCCACCTGGATACCTGGTGGTAGTCCAATGGCACTGGCAGGTGTTGAGTGCCCTCCTTGGAGTAGTGATGTAGGAAGGGAATGTTCCCCTCCCTGGCATATCTGCCGTGTTCAGGACCCTCCACACACTGAGTTCTGAAATGACTGATTTTTGGCATCATTTTGAGACTCCTTCTAATTACATGTGATTGCAGGGACATTCTGGCATCAGAGGAGGTGGCTGGAATCAGTGCCAGAGTGCCTGGAGCTCTGTCAATAGGTGGCATTTCATTAGCGCCTGGCCAACCTCCAAATGAACTTGTTCTCTTTAAGAGGAAAAGGCTGAAAAAAGAAAGAGGAAAAGGCTGCTGTTTTTCTTTTCTTTCTTCCTCCCTCCCTCTTCCTCCCTTCCTCCCTTTCCCTTCCTCCTCTTTCTTCCTCCCTCCCTCCAGCCTTTCCTTTCTTTCTTGCTTTTTTCTTCCTTCCTCCCTTCTTCCCTCTCTCCTATCCTTCTTTCTTCTTATTTCCCTACTTCCCTCCTTCCTCCCTTTCTTCCTTCCTCTCTCTCTTTCTCCCTTTCTCTCTCCCTTCCTTCCTTCCTTCCTTCCTTCCTTCCTTCCTTCCTTCCTTCCTTCCTTCCTTTCTTCCTTCTTCCCTTCCTTCCTTCTTTCTTCCCTCCATGCTCCAGGCCCCTTCACTAAGCAGCACCCCTCCCTATACCCTTCTCTATGTATACCTCATCCTAGATTGTGCCCAACATAGAGAAGAGGAAGCAGGTGTTTTGATATCCTGGGCAGGGGTCAGCTTTGAGGGGAAGATATAAATCTCAACTGCAAAGGAAATATGGGTTTTAAAGACATCCGCTGAGCTTGTGCCCTATGGTCTTCCTGCAGCAAGGCTGGCATTGGGGAGGTCTTCGAGGGACACCAAGGACCAGTGACAGGAATCAACTGCCACATGGCTGTGGGCCCCATTGACTTCTCCCACCTCTTTGTCACCTCATCATTCGACTGGACAGTCAAACTATGGAGCACCAAGGTAAGGATTACCGGATCGAAACTTTGGTGCTGCCAAGGGAAGCTGCATACAATGAGCTCTCTCTGTTCTACCTGATAGGTCCCAGCCTCGTGGGAGGCCCTTCACAAATCTCTGTATCCACTCGGGCTTTTCCCAGGGCAAGACACATTCCATGACTCCTAACTGCCAAGTATTCCCTACACAGGGTGTCAGTCAGTCCACAAATACTTATTAAGCTCCTGCTAAGTGCCAGGCCCTGAGTTAAGCCCTGGAGATAGAAAGGCAGAAGGCAGACCCTGTGGAGGAAGAGAAGGAGGAGGAGGAGGAGGAGGAGGAGGAGGAGCTCAGACTAAGGAGAAGACAACATGTAAAGCTCTAAATGGGGGAGGTGTGGTGATGGAGGGAAGGCACTAGAATTAAGCAGAACTGGGAAGGCTTTCTGGATAAGGTGCTGGGAGGGGAGAGAGAGGGGAGAACCCTCCTGGGGGATGGCCAGAGAGAGTGCTCAGAGTCAAGGCAGCCTGGAGGCCAGGGCACTAGGTCCAGGAGTCTGGGGGAGATGGAGGTGTAAGAACCCAGGAAAGGGAGGAGAGGGTAGGTCATGAAAGGCTTCTTGAGCCACAGGGGTTGACTGAGCAAGGGTGGTCAATCCTTCATTTTAGGAAAATTCATTTAGTGACTGAAGGCGGATGGACTGGAGGAGGGAGAGACCTGACTCAGGCAGATGCCCAGCAGCTACTTCGACAGGCCAGGTGTGAGGTGATGAAAGCCTGCACCAGGGTAGGAGCTGTGGCAGAGGAAAGAAGGGGGAATATTTGGGAGATGCTGCAAAGGTGAAGCCAACAGGCTGTGGTACCATATTGGATCTGAAGGGTGGAGAGAGTGAGGAGTCCAGGTTGATTCCTAGGTTTCAAGCCTGGAGGACAGGTTACTGTGATGTTTTCAGTAGTAACAAAGAAGTTCAGAAGAAGGGAGAGTCTGGGAGGAAAGGCAATGAGTTTTGTTCTGGCCATGTGGGGTCTCAGATGCCTATGGGACATCTTGTTCAAGACATCCAACAACACAGTGTAGACTGGAGTAGATGGGAGAACTGGCCTGAAGAAGCATCAGTATAGAAATTATGATTAAAATCATGGGAGCTGATGAGATCACCAAGTGAAGCAACTCGAAGGAAGAGAGGACCCAGCATTGAGCCCTTGGGTCCGCTCACCTCAAGGGAGTAATGACCTGAATGAAGATCCATCAAGCTGACCAGGCAGCTAGGTAGGATAGCCAGGAGAGGTGGCGTCCCAAAAGTCTAGGGAGAAAAGTCCATCCTTAGGAGAGGTATCCAAACATGGGAGGGGGTGCCCAGGTACTGGGAAGGGAAGGGAACAAGCCTACTACACTCCAGGCACATGCGCTGGGCACTTTACAGTGTTGCCTCAGTGATCCTCCAAACAACTCCCCATGGAGCTCCTTGGACAGAGGTCAGAGGGATGTCAGTCCCCAGGCCCCACTGGGTTTCACTGAGGCTGCCCGTATGCCCTGCTCAGTATGAGCATGTGTAAATAAGATGTAAAATAGACAGGTTAACGGCAATAGGACCTTATAGCTTTTTGCCGATATTGCCAGGGCCCCTTGAGGAGCCTCTTGCAGCCCTGGGGAATCTGGACAAGGTGGGGAACCCCTGGCCTTGCTGATTCCTAGGATCCCTCTGAGCTGTGACTCCACTGGCCCTCTTTGACCCTCCCCCCACCATTCCCAAGACTGGGGCCTACCCTTCGATCAAGGAGCTGCTGTGCCACCGGCTCTCAGGGGAGTGGGTGCTCCCCAAGGGAACATAAGAATACTGCTCAGTGGGGTGGCTAGGTGGTGCAGCGAATAGAGCCCCGGCCATGGAGTCAGGAGAACCTGAGTTCAAATTGGGCCTCAGACATTTAACACTTACTAGCCTTGTGATTGGGCAAGTCACTTAACCCCAATTGCCCTCCAAAAAGGAAAAAAAAATAATTCTGCTCAGTGTATTCCAATCTTGTCTCCCTAAGGAGACTTTGCACACCTCAAAGGAGAGGTCACAATTTCTGCTCCAAAAAACAGTAGGTGCTTAATAAATGCATGCTGACCTCCCCAGTCCCCTTCTGGACTTCACTAGTTCATCACTATGGAAAGGGCCTGTGTTCCAGTCTCGTTCTTTGTGGCTGTTTCAGACCAGTCACTCTTGCCTTGCTCCATCAGTCCTCCTTCCTGATCCCATCATTCTAGTGGCTCCCTAGGTCTTACTTATTCTCATCGACCTCAGGGTCTCTTGCATCTTGAAGCCTGTGTGCCCGGCACCCTGTGGTTTACCACAGTCAGACCCAGCACAAACCTAAGCCAACACTACCCTTCTTCCCCAATTTTTTAGAGGAGGAAACCAAATCCAGAAAAAGGAAGTGGTCTGCCCAGGGAGGCAGAGCTGGACAGTGAGCTCACCACGAGCCTTCTCAGCACCTGTCTGTGCAAGGCCCAGCCCATGGAAAGGGCGAGAAGGGTAAGGGGACAAGGAGACTCGAACTATCCCACTCCCAACCTCGAGGGTCACGGAAGCCTTGGAGTCTGAACCAAACGGGGGCCACCATTAAAAGGGAGGAGGGGAATTTTCACTCATCTAATTTTAGGGATGGGAAGTGCCATGGTATTGTGTTTCCAGACAGGAGTCAGGACCTCCAGGGTTCAAATGGCACAGCCAGCACTGTCCAGCTTGCAGTGCTGGGCAGGTCCCTTAAGCTCTCTGAGCTCCCGTTCATTTCCATAGCTGCAAAATGGGGACGCAGGGCGTCCAGTGGGAATGTTAGATGGACCCTCAGGGGTCAAGCAGCCCATCCCGTATCCTGGACAGACTCCCTACCACACCCATCCCAGCCAGTGCTTGTTCAGCCTCAGCCCCAAGACTTCCCTGAGGGGAGACGACCCCTTTGCAAGGCAGCGAATTCCCTAGGGGGGCTTCTTCCAGACATCTACCCGACACAACACGGCCCCACCCAGGGGTGGGCTGGAGCCGTCTGAGAGTGCTGCGTTTGGATGAGCAAAGCTACAGACTCTTCTGTTGGTTGTCCAGACAGGAGGGTGCTGGAAAAGATGGTAATATTGCCGATCTAACATTAACGAGTTTTCCTTCTGGAGAGTCAGTTGTTAAACATTTACCAGCACACCCCTGCCCTGTCCCTCTGGAACCAACGGAACAAACAGTTCCTCCTTCAGGCGTCAGTTCTGCCTTCACCTTCCTTCTGTGGCTCCACTTGGTGTCCACAAAGGAATACTCTGGCTCCCCCAGGCTCCGCTCACCCACCACCCAGATCTCACTGACTTGGACACGGACTGAGCACGTTGTGCGGTTCCTCATTTGACTCTTTGCTCTGACTGGAGGCCTGGAGGGCTAAGCGATAACCCCTCCAAATGTCTCGAGAGAGAGGACTCGGAACAGTCCGGCTCACTCTGTGCTCTAGAAGCTGTTTTGCTCGGTGTCACTGGCACAGCTACCTCTGGGGAGCGCCCTCTCTCAGCTCCTTTTGGCATATTGTCTCCCACCCCCGCCATTAGATTGTCAGCTCCTCGAGGGCAGAAACTATCTTCCTTCTTATTTATATCCCCAGAAATTGGCACCATATCTGGCACACAGTAGGTGCTTAATAAAAGTTTATTGAATTGAGATGTCCCCCTCAGTTTCAACTTCTTCAGATTCAGTATCCTTGAGGTAAGGAAAGAATTTATGAGCTGATCTGCTTTGGGGAGGGAGAGACAGAGACAGAGACAGACAGAAATGTTATACGGAAAGAGGGAAAAGAGACAGAGTGGGAGGTAGAGGGTGAGACAGCTAGACAGACAGAGTGTGTTCTAGTCTGGATAACTGAAGTCTGCCATCTTTGCTACATTTTGCCTCTTGGCTAGACTTGAAATCTGTTGCCCAAACTCCTCATCCACCTTCTTCTGTCTAGGTGGTCTGTAGTACACTCCAATGACAGAATCCCTCTCTCTCCCTCTGCTACCTATCACCTAGATTTCTGGGTCCTGGATTTCCTGATTCTGTTCCTAGGGACTGAAGTGTACCTTTAATGGCCACATACCACACCAAGTCTCAATGATAACCATGAGGTTGTTTTCCTCCTTCAGACCCTCTTGCTTGTAGCTTACACTTGGAGCATCTGTAGAAATCTGTGAGGCAAGGCGTTTTACTACCAGTTACTTTCTTGGGTTTTTTTGTCTTTGTTTTTGTTTGCCTCCTAGGACTTTCTAGGTGTCCCAATTCCTACTCTCCCATCTGCTCTCCGTGGCTTCCGGCTTGGGGACAAAATAGGTTTCCTCTGTCCTTTCCAGTTTCTCGTTGATTTCTCAGACTCCTTCACACCCAATGCCTTCGTGTCCACCTTTCCACTCTATTTTGAGTCATTGTCCAAAAGCTGAATGCTGCTCCCAGACACCACCCTCTTAGCCAGTTACTTCCTAGCTCCTTTTCTCTTCTGTATACCTTACCTTCATTGGGTGATGATTAAGAAAACATAACTTGTGCCCCTTCGGGTTCCAGTTTAAGACTGGCATCTTCCACAGGCTCATTTGTGTCCCCTGGGATCACCCCAAGCAGGGGTTTTCAAGTTTTTAGTTGTTTCCAAGTCTTGGGATGTTCTCCCTTCTGTCTTGTAAACATGTCCTAGGGAGAGCAGAGAGCTCCCTGTGGTCACCAAACTGCCAAACTCTTGCTTCTCTCCCCTAACCAGGGGGTCACTAAAAGGCATCATTGCTTTTCCAATGACAATGAGAGTTTCTTTGATGGAGACCTCAGAGACCACAGTGAAGGTGAAGGCTGGGCTGGACAGGCTCAGCATGGTGTGGTTCTCCCTTTACTGCCTTTCTGAGGAAGGCTTTAAGAATGAGGAGGGAAAGTTTCAGGGCAGCATTGGTCCCACCTCTTTCTGTGTGTGTGTGTGAGCTGGGGGGGGGGGGGTCAAAAAATTGGAGAAAGTGTCAGGAGCTGTTTCCCAATATGGCCATTGGGAAAAAGGCAAAGAGAGATTTTAGGAAATATTTCAGAGCCTGAATGGATCAGGATCCAATTTAGAACATTATTTTTAGAATATGGTGAGACCATGTTGAAGGCAAACTCGTGGTTGAGTTAATGAGGAATCACTTTATTTGTGAAGATGTTTTAAAATGCTGTCATGTGGGCCACCTACCAGAGCTCATCTTTGCTTCTTCAGCTTTCAGAGTCTGGGGTCGCCTCCCTGCCAGGATGAGGCATCAGATGAGCCAAACGCCAGTCTCCACCTCCAGCAGGGCTTGAGAGAGGGGAAGGGCAGAGTGGACAGCATCCTGGCCTCTGCTGCAGCCACACCCTTTCCATGGACCCTGAGTCTCAGCTGGGGTCCAAGAGGGAGGTCAAGTACTGGGGCCAGGGCTTGGGGCCGGCAGCCTTTCCTGTCCTCCTTCCTGCCCTCTCCCCTCTCCACCCTTGTCATTTTCCATTTCTAGGTTAAAATGTGGCTGAGCAGGGGGAGAGGTGCCCACTCAGGTGACTAAATCCAGCCAGAACCCACTGTGCCCTTGGGCAGTCTGTGAGCTGGAATAATGGCTCCAATGGACTCGGGCTATCCCCAGTGTAGAACTAAGGATAGTCAAGGTGAGCCGCTGTCCAGGGGCAAGAGGTAAAGGAGCACAACAAGGGAATCTTTAAGAAATTACATTTAAGGACTTTGATATGAGAGGGAGCCCTGACATAATTACCATAAAAAAAACCCTGGTCTTATAGCCTGGAGCTCTGGGTTCAAGTCCAAACACAAACACTTAGCATTGTGTTCTCTCTGAGGAGATCTTCCTCATCTGTGAAATGGGGTAATTCCTGCATTTATAAAAATGCACTCGATGTGGGAGGAGAGATACTCATGCAGGGAGTTAAATTTGGCTCCAGCTAGGGGGGGGCCACAGCCCTTGGAGCACTGAGCCTACAGTCAAGGAGACCAATGCAAATGTGGCCTCAGATAACTTCCTGGCTGGGTGACCCTGGGCAAGTCTTCTAACTGTGGTCGGCCTTAGTTTCCTCATCTGTAAAATGGGGACAATAACAATCCCTACCTCCCAGGGTTAGAGAAATTAAATGCGCTGGAGTCTGAGAAGTGCTCTGCAAGCCTGAAGCTCTGTCTTTAATAACAGAGAGCTGCTAGAAGGCGCTGCCACATTCCACAGAAACTGGGAGGGATGCGAGTGTCAGATAAATAGATGGATAGATGATAGATAGATAGATAGATAGATAGATAGATAGATAGATAGATAGATGCATACACACATACACACATACATACATGGATGATAGATTCAGGGAGAGTGAAACAGAGGGAGAGACAGGGAGGGGTTGTGTGAGAGAGAAGATAAGGAGAGAGAGGGAAAGGGGGGGATGGAGACAGGAGGGAGGGAAGAGGAGGAAGAGAAAAAGAGGAAAGCAGAGAGAGGGAGAGAGGGGGCAGAAAGAAAAAAGGAGAGAGAGAGAGAGAGAGAGAGAGAGAGAGAGAGAGAGAGAGAGAGAGAGAGAGGGAGGCATGGTTGGGGCACAAAATTGAGGCTTGGGCTTGGGTGCTCCCCACTCGGGAGGACTGGCCTCAGGGCAGAGGTGCCTCCGGGGTAGGAGGTGAAGAGCTGTCAGAATATTCACCTGCATAGAAAGAGAAAGTGGATGAAGATGGGAAGAGGTACTAGAAGCATGACCTCTGCTCATACACAGGCTTTTCTTAAGACTCTTTGGTGCTGAGCACTAGGGCAGGCATTCAAAAAGGAAACCCAGAACCTCCCCAAGTCACTACAGAAATATCCAGGAGCTGACCTTTGCCAAAGGCCGGTAATATCCGGACATGATTGCTTCTTCCTTTGGAAGGGAGAGGAACTAGCCTGGGCACAGCCCACATAAGCTCCCCTCAAACCCTCACACTGGGTCTTGGCCCCCAGAGCCAGACTTGCTCCCCTCCAAGGGATCAGAGGTATCAGAGGTGATTATCCAATACCATGACTCAAGCTGCACTGGGGTGTTTCCCCACTGCATTATCATTTTAGACAGAATTAAGAAGGTTTTATAAAGGGCTATTCATAAGGTGGTGCAGTCAGATCAGCACCCTCCCCCAAAGTCTGTGATACCCTCCCACACAAACACGTACCAGAGTCCAGGGGAAATTACACTTGACTTCAGAGAATATATGAAAAGAGAATAAAGGGACTCCTGGTTGGAAATTCAATTCCGCATTAGATTCTCACTAACCAGGAGAAACAGGCTACCGGACTGAAAACGATGAGCCCCTTGGTGGGGGCTGAGCACTCCATCACCTTAAAATTTAGGAAAGAAATGATGGTGTGTATGGTCTGACATCCTCCAGATCTGTGAAAGATTCAGAGACAAGGGAGGAAGCAAGGCATAAACCAAGTTTGACAGGGGAATATGGCACAGGAATAATTGTAAAATTCTTAATAATGAAATTCTGATAACACAAAGAAAGAATTGCTATTAAATGGAAGAGGGGAAATTGCCCAGAAACAATGAAGATGCACAGGGAGCCTATCATCCCAATCTAGTGATTAAAAGGCAGGAGGAGTAGGTGGGTGCATGGGGGGGGGCGGGTGGAAGGGAGGAGAGCTGAAGGAGAAGATGGAAGCCAAGACAGATGGAGAGGGTCTATCAAGAGCACAGAGGGCCCTACAAAAGGTGTCCAGTGTGCTAGATCTCAGAGGCAAGTTCCTTGAGGTCAGGGACTGTTATTGCCAGAATTCAGCTTATTTCCTAGTCCATAATAAGTACTTAATAGTGCAAGAGAAGGAAATCTGTGGGACAAGAAGGTTGGCAGTGCCCTTGACAGAAACAGAGTTTTGGAGAAGTGAGTTTTGAGGAAAATGCAATGAATATCATGAGTTAAATTACTTGGCCCAGATGAACTACATCCTTGGTGCTGAAAGGACTGGCAGATGTTATTACCATCTGAGAGATCTGAGGGGTCGTAGAGAAAAGGAGAGACAGGCAAACATTGTTTCAGTGTTCCACAAAAGGACAAAAATTAAATATGCAAACTCTAGACCAGTGAGGTCAACTTTCATCCCTGGGGAAAACTTCAGAAGGTACCATTAAAGGGAGGGCTATTGACCATCCACAAATGGAAGCAGTGATTCTAAAGAGTCAGCTTGGCTTCTTCCAGGAGAGGCCATGCCTCACTTGTTACTCCATGGGGAGCCCTGGGGGGCTCTGCCAAGGTCACTGACCGACATTTTAGCTGGTTCTGAGACAGTCTCTGATGGCTGCTGTTGTGAGGAAGGTGACTGGCATATATGTGGGCTAAATGAGAGTACAACTAGTTTGGAAAGATCCCAATAATCGGGGAGTGAGGAGATCCAAGTCTATGGTTTCCCCCTGCAGGGGCCTCCCCCACCAACATGGTCAGCATCTTCTCTGAGACTTGGAGCACCAAGAGGTCTGTCTGACTGACAGCTGGTACTCAACCCACATCTTCCTGGCTCTAAGTCAGCTCTCCACTCAATCCAGCCACTGAGCTTCTCAATAACTCAGTTCCGAATGTGGTACCAATAGTATCATCCCCATTTAACAGAGGAGGAAACAGAGTGAAAGAAGTGACCAGTCCATGTCATACAGCTAGGGAATGTCTGAATCCACACCTCTCAGTCCTGGCCACAAGACTCTTTATTACCTGCTTTGCTAAAAATCCAGATAAATCATATGTAAGCATTCCATTGACCTACCAGTTTAGTGACTCAGTCAGAAAAGGAAGTAAACATGATTCATTCTTTTTAAAAAACATTTTTATTTAAAGTTTTGAGTTCCAAATTCTATCACTCCTTCCCCCTCTCTCTTCCCTCTTCATCCCTGAGACTGTAAACAATCAGATATGGGTTATACATGTGCAATTATGTGAAACATTTCCCTATTAGTCATTTTGAACAAGAACACTCAAATAAAAGAAAAAATAAAAGAAAGTGAAAAATATGTATTCAGACAGCACCAATTCTTCCTCTAGAGGCCCAGAGCACTTTTCATCATGAATCTTTTGGGACTGTCTTGGAGCATTGTATTACTGAGAAGAGCTAAGTCTCTCAAAGTTGACCATCATACAATGTGGCTGTTACTGTGTACAATGTTCTCCTGGTTCTGCTCACTTCATTCTGCATCAGTTCATGGAAGTCTTTCAAGGTTTTTATGAAATCACCCTGTTCCTCATTTCTTATAGCACAACAATATTCCATTACAATTATATACCACAACTTATTCAGCCATCCCCCAATTGATGGACATCTGCTCAATTTCCAACTCTTAGTTGCTTCAAAAAGAGCTGCTATACATATTTTTGTACCAATAGGCCCTTTTCCCCCTTTTTGGTGGGGGGGGGGGTGTCTTTGGGATATAGACATAGCATCGGTATTGCTGAATCAAAGGGTATGTGCAGTTTGATAGCCCTTGGGGCATAGTTCCATATTGCTCTTCAGAATTATTGGATCAGTTCACAACTCCACCAACAATGCATTAGTGTCCCAGTTTCCCCACATCCCCTCCAGAATTTATCATTTTCTTTTTTGTGTCATATTAGACAATCTGATGGGTGTGAGGTGGTACCTCAGAGTTGTTTTAATTTGCATTTCTCTGGTCGTAGTGATTTAGAGCATTTTTATATGACTATAGAGAATGTTAATGACATTCATTCTTGATAAAGCCCTGAAGACTCTTTGTAACGTCTGCTTCCCTTCCTAAATGTTCACTAATCGTCCCTTTAATGAGACATTCTAGAATTTTCCCAGGAGTCAAAGTCGAGTTCATGGCTTAGAGTTTGTAGGCTCTGGTGTCTTGCAACTTTTGAAGATTGAGACAAGAATTTCCCTTCTCTAATCTTTTGGAACTTCTTCTATCTTCCAGATATTGTTGACAGTGGCTTATTAATCACAATCACTAGTTACTTCAGCACCTACAGGTGTTGTTTAAATAGTCTAAGTGACTGGACTCTTCCAAGCCAGCCAGGTGCTCCTTCACCCTCTCCTTATCCTGGACACCAAATCTCTGTGAATCAGGTTTGTCCTGTCACTGCTTGTGTTGACATCCTGTTTCTTGGCAAAGGCAGCAGAAGCAGTCAAAATTGAACAGTTTTATGTGCCCTCTCTTGGGAGTTATCACCATCCCATCCCCCTAAGTTAAAGTTCCAGTCTATCTTTAGCCTCCTCTTTCCCCCAAACCAACCTAAACCCAAACTAAGTGTAAGTCCTTTTTGATTCAATTTGAGAAGTTCAGAGACCGCCCTGCAAACACCTGAATATTGAACATGGTCATCTGCAATGAATTTCCCCGACTCAAGCATTTTTTAAGTCAAGGTGGCAAAGGCTTATTGTAACATCAATATGTCGGGCAGAGCTCCTTAGGGAACTTGCCACTTAACAAGAATGATGCTAAAGCTTGTATAGGAAAAGGAGTGGATTATCTGCCAGATATGCTAATTGGGTGATAACCTACAACCTTGGTCACAGGTGTCATTCCCTACTGAAAAGCAGGGTAACAGCTTTCTCAGGGGTGCATTATTGGTCTGTTTTGTCTGTATCAAGTTAGCTTGGAGAGTTGATGCCTATGGCCTGACCCTCTGGATTGAATACGATAACTCTGGGAATCAATACATGGTAATTCTGTGGTTGCAATAAAGTCCTGTTTTTACAAGAGAATTCCTTCAGAGGTCAACTTGTTCTTGTGATGGGCTCACTCATGAGTAGTTGTGGGGAAAGGTAGTTTGTCTTACTGGGGCCTACTCATGAGTACCTGCTAAATAAACATAGTGTCCTTGGGCCAGGGAGAAAACTGTCAGGAATAGTGTTTTGAGGCTAGGGAGAAATGTGATCTTGGAATTGGGGTCCAAGCACAAGTGCACAAGCACCCAAGCACCCCATCATGGGGACCACTGACTTGCCTAAGGAGGGACAAGGCTTCCCAGCTTGGAAACAGAACAGGTCAAAGCTCCCATGATAAGCTTCTGGTTTTGTGAATGGCCCCTGTAATCCAGCCTAGGAGAGACAGGGAGAACCAGTCTTCCTCATCCTCACCTTCCTCTTCTTCATCACCATCTTCCTTGTCTTCCTCTTCTTCATCTTCCTCATCTTCATTTTCTTCATCACCATTACTATCTTTATGTTTATCCTCTGTCTACCAAAGCCTTGTGTTACAGGTCCCTGAACCCTTTGAAATCTACTTTACCTTCATCCAGGGCATGTGTCAAACAATGGCCAGATTACATCTCTTTCTCCATCGCAAATCCTAGGAGAGATTATTTGGCCCTCATCTCCATCCCAGGCACCATTCTGACCCTGTTAGGCTTCAGCCAGTCCAGCCCTATCACAGGCTCCTCCCCTTCCTGCTTTCTACAGTCTGAACAAATTATCCTCATCTTCTCCCATGCTTGGCCTTCTCTCTCCTCACCTTGGCCTCCTTCCTGGATCAGCTTATGAGCCATTTTGTGTAGGAAGTTAATGGTGATCCCTCCAGGGGCTGGTGCCCTCCCCAGTATGTACATTTATATATTGTATGTAGACATACAAACACACACTGTGGCATTTAACTGTCTACATACACATTGTTTCCCAAGTGGACACATAGAACTTAGCATTGACAAAGGCAGGGATCACTTTCATTTTCTATCATTGTGTCCCCAGAACCCGGAGAGAGCATCTCCAGGTGTTTAATCAGTGCTTGTTGAGTCAATGAATGAATAAATGAAGATACAGACAGTTGATCATGCTCAGAATTTCGGAGAAAAGGAGGAAGACAGCAGAGGGAGTGAACATGTGGTCTCCCTCTGTGAGATGGTGCAGTCAGGGCATTGGCAGACCTGAAAGAAGTCTCCAGAGGGAGAGTAAGGGTGGGCAGTGGAGACAGGGCCAGGGCTTCACTGGCATCAAGGCCTGTGTGAATCCTTTGGTGCCCTTGATTTTTCAATGGCCATCTTTTGTAAACTTAAAAAGGCATTCTTTGGTGTGGGGAAGTGGCTCTGTGACCAAGATCTGAGTAGTTTAATTTTATATAAATATATGTTCTAACTCAGGACATTGTGCTTATTAGAGAAAGACACTGAGACACCGATGGATGGTCCTTGATGAGTTTTTTTTTTCCTTCCCTCTGGTGGCCTAAATTAGTCCCTTTCTTCCTCAGTTCATCCCAGAACCCCCAAATCCTGAGGTCTTCTCCCCATGTTTGTTCTGGATCTTTCTCCTTTTCATATCTTCCCAGTTGTTTTCTCTTGATTTCTGTTCTGAGCCCTTGACTCTGGCTCTCCTTGGCATCTCCAGTGGATGGAGCTTTGTCAGTCTCTCCCCCTCCCTTCCTTTCCTTCCCCCCATGATTTCTTCCCTGATTCCATTCCTAGGCACCTAAGATCATTGGAAGGAGAGCTGGAAGGGACATGGAGACCACATTGTCAGGACTCCCTCTAATTCCCATCCCCCATACACACACACACAGACACACACACACAGACACACACATTTTTATCCCTTAATTCCGCCTAGGAATTTTTGGGCAGCCTCCCGTTCTCCCTCTAATTCCTCAAGGGGTCTGTGCTTCAAGCCATTGTTCTTCCTGTGTGGCTCCTGGACCGGTTTTGGCGCCTCGATGCTGGCAATACCGCCCCCCCCTTGGTCTGTGATTTTTAAAATTGGTGTCGGTAGTTGACTTGGGGAGAATCTTCATTTTCTTGTGAGAACTTCTGGCAATTTTGTTCTGTTGAACCATTCATTTGTCCATTTGAGGTAGGACCATGATGAACGTGGCCCTCAGAGTTCCCTCTTCCTTATCTGCCCAGGGCCATTGGCCTTTCATGCTGACTCTCTGACCTTTCCATCCCCTCCCTCCCCCAGGAAGCCTTCTTGATCATACAAATGCCAGGGATCTCTCTCTTTGGGGCCTTCTCTCTTGAGATGAGTCTACAGCAGACTCTGGGGCAAGCATAGCTGCACCCCAATGGAGGGTCTTTCGTGAATTCCTGAGGAACCTGGGTTCCCAAAGAAAGGATCATTGGGGGCTGAACAATGCACAGTAATGTGGCATTTCCCATCCCGGGACAAGGTACAATGACCCCTGACCTCATCCCAACCCCTCCCCCCGCCCAGGCTGAACACCAGAAACCGGGCGGCTTCACCGCCTATAACCTGGCGGGAGAGTCGGGGCTCCTGCTGTGTCCCGCCCAGCGTCCAGGCTTTCCTGAGCCCCATCCCGGGGCCACTTCAATCCCTTGCCTTGTCCAAGGTCACATGCCTAGAAAAGCCCTGGGTTTTCTTCCTGTGACCTCTTAGCTCCTTCTCTCCCAACCCCACTGCCAGCCCCCCCAGCCAATACCCCACCTGTCCCCATTGCCGCATTCCTTCCTCTCTTGGTTGGCTCCAATCACCTAAGCTCGCCCAGGGAGAAGACTCTGACTGACTTTGAAATCGACCGCAAGAATGTAGTCCCGGCATTAGCTCCAGACTCGCCGGGTTCTACAGCTTCCTTCCCTTCCTTCTCGCGCCCCAAGCCCCCTCCTCTGGCTACTGGGATACAGCCACTGTGCCTTCATGCTTTCAGAGTCTGGGACAAACCCCAACATCTCTCCCCGAGGGCCTTGGGGCCGCCTGGCCCAGCACCAGCACTCACTCGCTGGCTTCCTGGCCGCATAAGCGTCCCTCCTAACTGTCTGTCTGGGATGAGGTCTGTACCATGTGGTCCCCAGCAGAGAGGGGCCACGGTCCTGAAATTCCCTTCCCCTGTGGGCGACTCTGGGAGGCTCAGGGAGAGCTTGTCCACAGTTGGGAGGGATGCCCCCCCCTTCTCTCCTCTCGGATCTGGCCATGCCCTGTCACCCTGCCCTGTGCTGCTGGGGCCGCCGTCCACACCGTCTTCATTTGGCCTCCCCAAAGGGAGTTCAATGATAACCCACGACGCTGGTCCAGCCATTCCCCAACCAGTGGGCAACGGCTTTTCCTTTCTTTTTCCTTCTTTTTTTTCTTTTCTTTTTTTCCCCCTTTTTGGCTACTACAAAACTTGCTGCTCATAATATTCTGGTTAAGGCTTCAGTGGGTATAGTCTGTGCCAGGCACCATGATAAGCACTGGGGATAAAAAGACAAAAGCTGAAAAGCTTCTGGCCTCAGAGGGAAGGAGAAAGAAAGCAACCATTCATAAAGCTCCTACTGTGTGCCAGCATCCTCACTGCGCCCCGGAGGTAGGTGCCCTCATCAGCCCTCAGGAAACTGAAACAGAGGTTAAGGGACTTGCCCAAGGTCACACAGGCAGTAAATGTCTGAGTCTAGATTTGAATTCAGGTCTCCATGACTCCCCACCCAGCTCTCTCCCTACTGCACCAGCTCAGGCCCACAAGATAACAGCCTGGAGAGACAGGACCCATTGCCAGTGGAGTGAGAGTGGAGGTCAGGAAAGGCCTTAGGAGGGAGATAACACTTATCTGAGTCTCTGAGGGAGCTGATGGGCTGACCTGGCCTGTGAAGTGATGGAGGTGAGGGGATTTGAGTGGGAAACAGCCGGTCAGCCAGTTTGGACAAGAGTCCTTGCAGGAAAACACTGTGCAGGGAGGCTGGCCAGGTCACCCCAGAGCAAAGGGCTTTGAAGGCCAGAGTGGATCATAGAACACGCGGGATACGATTTTATAGACAAATATGACCTATTTATGTCATGGTTATATTCTGGCATGTCAGCAATAAGAAGGCTCTGGAGTTTCTCGGGCTTGACACAGTCAGGATGGGGACTGTGCAGGATGGTGGGGGCCAAGCTCAGATTTCCCCAATTCCAAGACCAGGAGGGTCCCCATCCCCCAGGACCTGTGATGTGGGGCCCCTTCTGCTTATCCTAAAACCACCTTCCTCAGGTCCCAAAGGGCTCTTTCTAACGCTGGTCTTTCCCAGCTTTGGCTTCCTCAGATACACACCTGGGAAGGGGCCTTGCTCTCCTTCTCTCAGCATTGTATAGATTCCCAGGGAGCCCACGGCTGCTCCTCATCCTCCCCCCATCCCAGTCTCACCGAGTGACTGGCCCCACATTCTTTCCATTCCCCCTTCACAATTCTGGAGCAGTGTCTGAAGAAAGGTAGGGGACCCTGTGTCCAAAACCTCAGGCTTTAGCATTACCCCCCAAAAAGCTTCTGACAGAATACTGCTCTTTACTAACCCAGAAATCTCCTTTCCCATCTCCACCAAATCTCTCCCTGTGTTTTGAGGGCCTCTGTGGTGAAGAATGAGAGGGAGAGAGCAAGCCCTCCCCACCCCCACCGGCCAAAGTGCTGCCTCAGAAGTAGAATCAAGACTCCAGGAAACATGGAACGAACATCACATATCCCAGAACTCTCCCATTGCTCACATCTGCTCCCCGGGGGCTGGTCATTGTCATGGTGCCTCTGGCCAAGCATGGATTCCCTGTGCTTGATGAGGTCCTCTAGCCACAGAACATCAAAAGGCCTCCTCTGTGAGATCTATGAGGATTCAGAAGAGTTTGGTCTAACTATCCACACAGGAGAGGCCAAGTGGATGAAAAGTGCCCATTGTCCAGGCTAGGAGATGCAGCTGGACCCCTGTTCATCCTTCCTTTTTGAAGAGAACCGAGGATATCCTGTGTGATGTTGTGGCTTGAGCATGAATTGGGTTTAAGTGGGGCAGAGCTGTGCCAAGTCGTCGGTCTCACTCTGTCTTCCAGATGCAGCCGTCCAGTGGCAGGAGAAAATGACCTCTAGGGTGACTGCATTTAAAATTGGACAAAGGCAGGGGAGAGCAGGCTGGATGGTCTTGACGGAAAGGCTCGGGACTTTTCAGAACCCCGAAGTACCTGTAAGAAGCAAAGGCCCATCTTTTTCACACCAAGATTTTTCTTGGTTAAGGGTCATGGACCACCCTAAGGTCTAAAGAAACAGAATAGAAGATTCCCTTCCCTCCCTTCTATCCCCACACTCACCAAAAAGGGAAATGGTGGCTGGAGGGTGAGAGCAGCTGTAATGCCTGGAGTGACCACAAGGACTATTTGACCGCTGACCAGGGCTTGGGCAACATTCGGGGAGGCACCAGGTCTAGACTATAGAGGAGGTGGCCTGGGGCCCTTGGAGAAGGGGCCCCTGGGCATCCAGTGCTAGCCTCAGTGCTGTGCTGATGTGCCCCAGGGAACAACCCGAACTCTGAGCCGGTGGCCTGTGTCTGGGGCAGGCCTGGGCCTGGAGGGAGCTCAGGCTCAGGCTCAAGGCAGCTGATGGCAGACCCCTGGGCAGAGTGGGCCCCCAGCCCGTTCCCCAGCTTTACCGGGCCAACACCAGTCAAAGCCTGTTTAATAGGATACATTCTTTGATAGAGATAATTAACTTCTTTCTCTTCGGCGCCTCCTGGATTAAGGAGGCTTCTCCCATGCAAATAAGCGAAGCGTCAACGGGAAACAGAAATCTGGAGAGAAGACAGCCTTTTATGTGGGTTCCAGCGTGTGCTTAGGGAAGCGGCTGCCGGCAGAAAGTCCCCTGAGGGAGGCCTAGGCAGCTTGAACTCCCCAGGTCCCTCCCTGCTGTGTATGTGCCAGGCCTGGGGACACCGTGGCCATCTGCACCCCCTCACGAGGGTCCAGGAGATGGACAACGGGATTGGGGGAGGATGCCTTTTCATCAAGAAATGTGTTCCTGAGTGATCTGCAAACCAGCAGCACGCCTTGGTAAAGATCCTACTATGTGCCCAGAGCTGGGAAAGCCAAGAGGGAAGCAGCCTCTGCCCTCAAAGGGCTTCATTTCTGCTAGTAAAGCTAGTGCCCCAGAGACGCAGATCCAAAGCACTTAGCTGACCTGCTTGTAGAGAGCCAAGCAGGAAAGCCTAGTACTCTAAGGAGCCCCTTCCTCTCAGGGCACTTCCTCTGGGGCAGCCCCTTCCTCTCAAGGCAGCTCCAAGGGCTAGGAAGGGCTGAATTCAGGCCTAAACCTGCCCCTCCCCGGGTGTTTCTCGATCCTCTCCCTGCTCCTGCTTCTGCTCTGTGGAGCCCTGTCTGGGTGACAGGTCTGCAGATGCTAAGGGGTGGCCATCACCCCTCTCTGGAGCCGCCAGTCCTCCAGCTGCCTTTCATGAGACAAACTCGGGCCCTAGGCCAACAGGCCTCCTTCTGGCCCCTCTCCAGTTCAGCGCCCTTCTTAAAAGAGGAGTCCAGGTGAGGGCCAGGGGCGGAGGGCTAAGGAACCCTTCCCTCCCTCCTCTCTCACATCCGCAACTCAAGGGATCAATGGTGCTTTATGAGTGGTCAAGAAATTATGGGGCTGATTGGGGTCTCTCTGTCCTGGGTCCTGGCCAAATCTTGCTCCCATGGAGGCTTGGACTCAGTCCTGGAGCAAGGGGGAGAATTTTAGGGAGGATATCCAAAGGAGTGCTCCTGGAATGGAGAAGGGACTGGAGTCCATGGCATCAGAGGACCTTGTTTAGCTTGGAGAAAGACTAGGTATATTGGCGTGGAGTGGAGAAGGGGGTAGCCCGGCAGTGTCAGAGAGGCATGTGCCTTATTCTAGCCCTGGAGGTGAAGTGAGGTTCCATTTTGCTAGCAAGGAGGCAGCTGCCCCAGACCTCTGAGGGAATTGGATGGCCTCAACAGGTGCCAGAAGTAAGGCCCCTGGTCAGGAAGAGAGGCCCCCCCCCCCGGGGCTGCGTTCTAGGCCTCCATCTCTTCTGGAGGGGAGACCCTGAACTGCAGCCTCTCTTGTCCTTCTGTCTCCCTTTCTGTGTCTCTATCTCTGCCTGTATCACTCTCTCCCCCATCCTTGTTTCACTTCCCTTCTCACTTTCCCTTTTCCCTTTGCCTTTCCTTTTTCTCTCTGTCTCTCCCTCCCCCTCCCTCTCTCTGTCTCTTTCTCCCTGCCCCTTGTCTCTGTCTCTTTGTCTCTCCCTCTCTCTCTGTCTGTCTCTTTCTCCCTGCCCCTCCTCTCTGTCTCTCTCTCTGTCCTTCTGTCTCTCTGTCTCTGTCTCTCC